>CAUYUJ010003892.1:497662-535162 GCA_963575745.1 Prorocentrum cordatum
ATGAGGAGGAGGAGGAGGAGCAGGAGAAAGAAGACGAGCAGGAGGAGGACGAGGACGAGCAGGAGGAGGAGGAGGAGGACGAACAGGAGGGGAGGGCGGCCGGCTGCCCCGAGTCGTGCGCACAGGGGCTCTGAGGAAGGCTCCCTAAGCTCGAGACGCTTTGAATACTTTGTAGTTTCCTCGTAGCTTCCTTTCCATGCCTTTGTAGCTTCCACGCACTCCTGCGTCGCCAAGTTTCTTCTTTTCTTCTCGCAGCGTCCTTGTCGTGTCGCGGGGTGCGTTTGCGTCACTTCGGTGTTGCTGCGCCTTGAGACGTGTCTCTGCGCTCCCTAAGCTCGAGACGCTTTGAATACTTTGTAGTTTCCTCGTAGCTTCCTTTCCATGCCTTTGTAGCTTCCACGCACTCCTGCGTCGCCGAGTTTCTTCTTGCAGCGTCCTTGTCGCGTCGCGGGGTGCGTTTGCGTCACTTCGGTGTTGCTGCGCCTTGAGACGTGTCTCTGCTGCTTCTTCGTCCCATCGGGGAGTCCAGCGTCACCGAATTTGTTCCAGCATTGTGCTTGTCGTTCCAGGTCGTGCGTACGCGCGCAGAATGTTTCTCTGCAGCGTCCTCGTCGCATCAGGATGTCCAGCGTCGCAGAATGCATCCTTGTAGCGCCTCTTCTTCCAGGGCGACGTGGTCCTGAGCCGCCGCGGACGACTCGCCGCGGACGGTTCCATTCGATTCCACGGGCGATCGTGCGCATGTAGTTTGCCACGCGCCTGCGCGCGCGGAGAGGGCCTGGGCGCCCTGTCGCCTGCGGGCGACCGCGCGGGTTAGTCCCCGCAAAAGCCAAAAAAGGCATTTCCACACGCCGGGTAAAGCCTAAAAGGGCTTTCGTCTGCCTGATCCCCCCCCCCTCTTTCCTTCTCTTCTTTCATCGAAGTCAGAACCCCCGCCCCCGATGACGTCCTCCGCTGGCCTGGGTGGTCTACTCAGGTCGCGGAGGGGGATAGGGGGGGGGTCGTTGCCACGGCTGGTGCCTCGATTCACGACGGGGAGGGGGGGGTGCACCGTTCCCTCGGATGGGCACATCCCCCCCTCCAAGGGCCTCCGAGCCCTCCCTCTCCGTCCTTTTCTTCTCCCATATCCTTCCCTCCCTCGCGGTTTTCGAAGCCTTTGGCGTCTCCGCCCACCAGAGCGGGGATCTCGACCCCCCAATGGGATTCGTGGAGCGGGGGGGGCCTTGAGAAGCGAAACATTTCTTGGGGCGGGGCCACACAGCACACACATCACATCCATCGAGTCACGCACACATACAGCAACACGCTTTCTCGACTCCACAGGGGGGTGCTTCGTGGAGGCATCACTTGTAACTTTGCAATTCTGTAATCATTGCCGTTCTGGTTCAAAGAACTTTGATTGCAGGAGTTCGAGGCAAAAGCGAGCCTTGTCCGCATCCGCTCAACCAGTCTCACCGTGCCGTGCACGGTGCTTCTCAGCCTGTGTCACTGTGCGCTCCACGGTGATCCTCCGGGTGAGCTACCATGGCTGCTGCTGCAGAACAGCCGACGTCTCCACTGGGTTTTCTCACGAAGAGCAGCGCCAAACCCCAAGACTTCCTTGTCCGAGTATACAAGCCCAGGGAGATCAAGTACTCGTACAAGAGCAGGAACAATGGCCAGCTAGTCCATGCAAACCGATTCACATGCATTCTGCTTGGCACAGACTCAGAGCACTATTGTGAGGCCATCCTCAAAGGAACTCCAGCAGAAGTCCAAGCTGCTCAGAAAAAGTTCCCTCCGATGACGGCGTGGAAACTCTCCAGCGTCGGCCTGGACAGTCGGCAGCAGGACGCTTTTGTGCATACGTCTGTTCGTGTCGTGGTCGACCTCAAGCGCGCAACCTGCAGTCCAGTGCTCAAAAGCTCTCCGGAGTAGACCTCCTTGGCATCGGCGCCGGCTCCAGCGACTACAGTGGCAGACATGATGAACATCAAATCGCAGCGTTGCTTCGATGTCATGGCTGTGGTTCATTCTGTTTCAGAAACCCGCACTCCCGCTGGCCACCCTCCAGTGGCAAGCGTGCATCTGGTCGACGGCACACAGACGAGTAACTCCAAGACAGCGGAGGCTGTGATTGCAGTCTGGGGATCCACCAACATAGAGCTTTGTCGCTCTCACAAAGGACAACCGCTGCTGTTTCTCAACGTGGCGGGCAAATTCGACGGCAAACTGGAGCAGAACTTGTCGCAAGATCGCGTGGTGGATTCCGCATGCTCTTGTCCCAGAATGACTCAACTACACGACTTAGCAGCCACTCAAGACTTCGCGATGGACCGGGAGCAGCTGACCACCGCTCATGCGGGTACTTGGGATCCAGACCATGCTTCGCAGATTCTCACCGGAGAAGCACTCCTCTCCTGCTGTGCCTTTTTGGCTATGGCGTCGGATGATCCGAATGCAAACTTGCCACTCTTGTTGCAGGTCAATGGGATGAGGCTTGAGGAACCGGAGCCAGCCGACTCTGTGGTGGAGATCACAGGCGAGCGCGTCTTCTTTACGACTACTGCTCGTGATTTCAGTGGCTCGTGCAAAGTCGGCGTATCCCAAGCGGCAGCCTTCGCCTTGACCGGCATTGATAGCATGCAAGAATTCAAAAATTCACGACGAGAAAGCTATCTCCTTCCCTCCACTGAGCAATTGTCGCATCATACGACGCGTGCGCAATGTGGCTGCGAATGCACAGGATGGACTTTCGTCAACACGACTGTGGTGGCCGTTTCACCGCTTCAGATATCGCACGCCCCGAATACGTCTTACAATGTCGTCTTGGAGATCCTGAAGCAGTGCCGCGAGAGCCAGGATGCAATGCTCGCGGCACAGCTCTCTGAGATACGGTCTTGCCCCTTCTACGGCATGCGCGTGCAGTACTCACCAGCGGGTGGAGGGGGTGAAAGCTTGAGTCGTTCTCGTTCGTACCACGCAGAAGTCTCGGTGCGTCCACTGCGGCTGGCTTCGTCGTGTCCACACCAGGTGTCACGGACGCTTCTGACGGTGAGTCTTCCCACTCAGTGACGATTCACGACACTGCTCAGTTGACAACTTGCTCTCGTTCAAAATGGATCCGCCCAACCGAGCGAAGCACAGAGTCTGCTTGTTGCTCATTACTGGCTGTTCAAACGGCATGACGGTGCACAGCGTGACCCACATTGACGACTCCGTCGTGTCTGAGGCGCAGTACTTCATTAAAAAATTGAGAACACTGTTTCAGCCATAAGCGGATGAATGAGTGGAGCACGACGCCGGAATCCGCCAAGAAGTGCCGCATTCTTGAAAGCCACCCCTCAGGAGAAAGCTTGTGAGCTTTCTCCTGTCTTGTCAGCGATGCTTCTCAGCTTGCTGGACATGGCAAGCATCTTTGTCTTGCGCCTTGCGGGATGCCAACTAGGTTTGCCTCAAACATATCGTTTGGTAGTTTCGTTGTTTATGCGGTGCTTCTCAGCCTGCACTATTTACTGTTGTGGCGTCTGGTTCACGAATAGTGTTTGCGGCCTGCATTCCTCCTCAGCCTGCCCTGGCTCCCTTGAGAGTGCCTGCACAGAGTTTCGGTCTGTGCTCACGTTGCCCAACGGATTCATTCACCTTCGCCCGCGGTGCTTCTCAGCCTGCACTTCCTTTGCTACAAGCGCCTGTTCTGCAGTCGTTCACAGTGTCTCGTTTACAGAGAATTTCGGTGTTTGAAAAACAAAACAATTCTGCATGTGTTTCTGTGGAATCTAAATCAGGTCATGGCCGTGCTTCATTGCAAGACAACCCCCATGTTCGTAGCAGTGTCGAAATCAGACGTCGTTGAGTTATAAAAGCGTTGATAGCAGTGTCTCGTTTTCAAACGCCTCATTGTATATCAACTCTGGCTGTGCCTCATTTCAAGACACCTTCCATGTGCGTAGCAGTGCCGGTATCAGAGGTTCCTCCACAACGAATTTCCCTCATCACCATCATCATGATCAAGTTCTCCCTAGCCATGTTGCCTCGAGCTATCCTTACAAAAGGAACTTTCCAGCGCCCACTGTACACAGTAATGCCGCGGCATGCTGGTAGCTCTCGGTCTGGGCGCCATGCTCCTGACGTTTCTGCACCCAACAGCGGTGCTCCTCAGCCTGCTGCAGTGAGCAGTGCCCCTCCTCAGCGTGCTGTGTTGAACGGTACTGTCCAAAGGATTGTTGACCTGGTGAAGGAGTTCGGTCGTATACCGAGGCGAAAGAAAGGAACGTCCGAGGAAGTGCGAGCTGAAAACAAGTTGGCCAAACGTTTCTCCGACCACCGCGACAGCATTCCTAATGACGTTATGTTAGAGTTGCAAGCCCTCGAATGCGCCACGCCTTCAGAGCCAGCCGCTGTCAGCGCTGCCCTTCAGCGTTCTGATGCTCCTGACGTTTCTGCACCCAACAGCGGTGCTCCTCAGCCTGCTGCAGTGAGCAGTGCCCCTCCTCAGCGTGCTGTGTTGAACGGAACTAGTGTACCAAAGGATTGTTGACCTGGTGAAGCAGTTCGGTCGTATACCGATGCGAAAGAAAGGAACGTCCGAGGAAGTACGAGCTGAAAACAAGTTGGCTTTCTCCGACCACCGCGACAGCATTCCTAATGACGTTATGTTAGAGTTGCAAGCCCTCGAATGCGCCACGCCTTCAGAGTCAGCCGCTGTCAGCGCTGCCCTTCAGCGTTCTGCACGACAGCGGAGCCTGCTGCCAGTAGCGTGCCGGTACTGTCCAAAGGATTGTTGACCTGGTTTCGGTCGTATACCGATTCCGAGGAAGTACGAGCTGAAAACAAGTTGGCCAAACGTTTCTCCGACCACCGCGACAGCATTCCTAATGACGTTATGTTAGAGTTGCAAGCCCTCGAATGCGCCGCGCCTTCAGAGTCAGCCGCTGTCAGCGCTGCCCTTCAGCGTTCTGCATTAATCGGATCTCTGCAAACGCTCGTCGAGGACGTGAAGCAGTTCGGTCGTATACCGATCAGAAATCATGGAACGTCTGAGGAAGCACGAGCCGAAAACAACTTGGCCAAACGTTTCCTTGAACACCGCGAGAGCATTCCTGGTGACGTGATGTTGGAATTGCAAGACCTCGAGGAGTCACGCGCCGTCAGCGCTGCTGCTCAGCGTGCTGCAACCGAGGAGTTCAAGCGGAAGCAGAAGACCGATGAGCTCCTGCAGCAGGTGCGCGAATTCGGCAGCTGGCCGAAGGAGAGCGCTCAACGCCCGCTTGCAGAGCGGCAGTTGGCTTGGCACATCCGAAAAACACGGAAGGCCAAACATTTCTCACCGGAGCAGGAGGCCGAGCTTCAAACTCTGCAGCGGGCGGATACGAAGCCCGTCGGGCTCATGCAGCAGACGAAGATCGAGGAGGTCATGCAACAGGTGCGAGACCTCGGCCGCTTTCCGAAGGAGTCCGCCGGGCGTAGTGTTGCAGAGCGGCAACTAGGCTGGCTAGTTCGGAAAGCACGGAAGGCCAAGCAGTTCTCCCCGGAGCAGGAGGCCGAGCTCCAGGCCCTCCAGCAGTTGGAGACCGATGACACAACAGCGACTCGCATCGCGGAGGCGGAGGCCCTCCCAAACCCCATGGAAGGGTTCGCTGACGAGGCGCAGAACAGGATCGACCAGGACCTGCTGATGCTGGAGAGTGGCATCCGGACCAAGGCAATCCTGCGGCGCCTTGCCGTCTACAAGGAGCTGGTGTCCAGCCGCGGTGCTACTCAGCCCGCGCAGCTCAAAGAATTCGTACAGCGGTACGCGGAGCGGGTGCGCAGGGCGTCGGCCGCTTCCGCGGGGAAGACCTGCTACGTTCCCGGCGGTGAGGTGGAGGGGGGCCAGCTGCGCGTCTTCTCCGCCCGCCCCGTCATGACGGGGCCGCTCGTGTGCCAGCTCTGCGAGTGCGACTTTCTTACAGAGGAGGACTTTGCGCGGCGCAAGCAGCAGGGCCACGCGGGCGAGGCGGAATGCCGCAAACGGGTGCTGTTCCTGATGACAGAGGCCGGCTGCAGGCCGATAGCCGCCCAGGAGAAGAGGATCATGGTGCAGAATTTTGCTCACTTCCAGCAGTTCTGTCACCCGGGCAGCAAGGGCAACCGCTTCTCGGGCGGCGAGGCGGTGCCCCGATGCGAGGCAGCCTGCGTAGTCTGTGCGCAGAAAGACTACCTGGAGCACCGCCACAAACTGAGCCTGTTTGGGGCAGTGCCGGAGGAGCGTGTCTTTGAGCACTGCGCCGACTCAGCAAGCGATCGTGATGACCTATCCGATGGCGAGGCAGATGCTCCACCCAAGCGTGCTCTGGTGAAGCACCGCGGGGTGTACTACTTGCAGTCCCCGGAGCTCGTGCAGAAGCTCCTGGACGTGGACAGGTACAGGCAGCGGTGGCCACTGATCCCGTGTGAACAGCTGCACGCGTCCAGCGTTCAGCATCCGGAGCACCCAGAGTGGCGGTGGCTGCTGCACTCCCGCCGAGTCCCTGTGGTTGCACCACCAGAAGCAACGGCGGGAACCTGCGGTGCTTCTCAGCCTGCTGCCGACAAGTCCGGCGGAGCTTCTCAGCCTGCGGACGAGAGGCCTCCGTGCGCAGGGGTGGGAGATGCCAACGCGTTGGTGTGGGTTTGTTGGGATTGCCTCAATGACCTGTGCGCCAAGAAACCGAAGATGCCGTTAAACGCCCTGGTCAACGACAACTGGATCGGCCGGGAGCTCATGCTCGTCCGCAACGCTTCGAAAGCAACTAAGATGCTGGCGTCCCTTGGCCGATGCTGTTGGAAGCAAGTCCGCCTCGGCAAGGGCGCCCCGGATGTCCAGCAGAAAGGCATCTCGGGCAACACTATCCTCTTCGCCCAGCCCACGGCGCAAATCCCGACCATGGAGCTGCCCCCGGAGCAGGGCGCGCTGTGGACTCTCTGAACATCGTTTTCTCGGGCGCCGCGCACAAACTCCACAAGGCGTACTGGGCAACAGTCAAGCGCGGCGAGTATATGCAGATCGTGAGGGAGCGCAAGCTGCAGTGCGCAACCTTTTCCGAGGTATCCGTCCGGGAGGATGTTGCCCCGACACGGTTGCCGGAGGACGGCGTGCCAGACCACATCGAAGCCTGTCTGCAACCAGTGGACGGTGTGGACAAAGCCCCGGTACGTCTGTTGGGGCCAGCATCCAGGGCGCCGGAAGTGGGCAGAGACGACGAGGCGGGAGACGAGTCTGACGAGGAGACAGAGACAGACAAAGACGGAGAAGCAGCAGAACAGCCTGACATGGCCTACCTGCATGAAAATGTGGCAGAGGTCACAGTTGCAGTGGATCCAGTGCATGACATCGCTCCAGTCCGAATGATGCAAGCGCTGCAAGGCACGCTGGTGGCGCTGCAGGAGCAGGCAGCACGCGTCGCCAAGAACGAGGTGACACCGACAGTGGCAGACAGCAGCGGTGCTCTTCAGCCTGTTGCCGACGAGGGCGGCAGGCATACGATGCGCAGCATGGTTCTCGATGTACAGAGTGCTGCTCGTTCGTTCGACGAGCGAGCGCAGGTGGTGCTGGAGAAAGCGCAAGCAGGAGCAGACGCGTGCAGAGCTGTGGGCCCGCACTCCTTATCGGTGCCTACGCAGAAACCCTTGAGTTCTTTCGACAGCAGGTCTTGGCCGGCGTGCTACACAGAGTTCTGGTTCGGGGACGGCGCGCCGAACCTCGAGCGGGAGCGGCCCATGCTGTTCGAACAGGTCTTCCCCAGGAATACTACTTATGCTACCAGTGTTGATAGTGGAGTCGATCCATTGATAGCAGTGTGTCGTTTGGACCTACATGTGTTGATAGCAGTGTCTCGTGGAGGCCTACATCCATTGATCGCAGTGTCTTGTTTGTACCTACGTGCGTTGATAGCAGTGTCTCGTTTGGACCTACATGTGTTGATAACAGTGTCTCGTTTGGATCTACACCCACTGATACCACTGTCTCGTTTGGACTTACATGTGTCGATAGCAGTGTCTCGTTTGGACCTACACATGTTGATAGCAGTGTCTCGTTTGGACCTATATCTATTGATAGCATTGTTCCGTTTGGACCTACATGTGTTGATAGCAGTGCCCCGTTTGGACGTACATGCGTTGATCGCAGTGTCTCGTTTGGACCTACATGTGTTGATAGCAGTGTCTCGTTTGGACATACATCCGTTGAACGCAAAGTTGCGTTTGGACCTACATGTCTTCATAGCAGTGTCTCGTTTCTTCGTCCTTCGAGGTCGCACGGCGCCTCATCAACCTGGAGGAGCTCGAGTACTCTCTCGCGACCGACGAGGAGCCCTACGAGGCAGCTTGCCAGAGCCGCTTCAGCTCGCCAGAGCTGATTGCCGTCTTCGGCGACGTGATCCGCCGGCTGCGGCTCTTGAAAGGCACTCGGGCGGCGATTGGCAGGAAAGGCTTCGGCACTGACCTCCAGACCCTGTCAGAGGCGTCGGCGGAGGATTTCATGGAGGCGCTAAACATCGCTAAGCCGGCCGACTGCATCGGCTCCGCCATTTCACGCCCGGGCATGCCTGCCAAGGTCAAGACTGCCCTCAGGACGTTGCTACTTAGCACTTCCGATGTCCCTGGCACGGAGGGGCGGAAAACCGCACTCCGCTTCGACGGGCACGGCAACAACCTCAAGTTCGGCGCGGCCAGCTTCTTCGTCACACCGAACTTCGCAGACACGTACAGCCCGTTGGTCCTCCAACTCCACGAAGGGCCCGGAAAGCGGAGCCACTTAGACATTCGCGGGGGCGCGGTTGGCGCGGTGGCCAGAGCCGGCGGCGCTTCTCAGCCTGCTGGCCCTGACCTGCGGAGTCCAGCTCCGGCCATGCCTTCTCTGGAACGGATGCACCAGATAGTGGCAGCAGACCCGCGGGCGCAGGCCAAGTTCTTCCTGTTGATGACGGAGCTTCACTACCGCTACATCATCGGCTTAGAGCGCCTGTTTGTTGGCCGCACAACGCTAGCCCGACAGGCGGTGACAACGGAGGACGACGTGGCAGCGTCTCTGCAGCCGTGCGTGGCCCCAGGCACCACTGATGTGCAAGCGCCTTTCGAAGCGCAGGGTCGGGGCTTCGCGCACGGCCGCGGCAAAGGCCACAGCGTCATCGGGCCTACGATGGCGTGGCTGCGGTCGGCAGTGGTCGGAGGCCTGCGCACCGCCGCTCGGGAGCTGCGAACTGCGCTTCTTTCCACCGCGGAGACCGTGCAGTACGAAGCTGCCAACGAGCCCGCACGGCAGCTGGGGCTTCCTGACGTCGCGCCAGAGCCTTTCACAGCCAGGCAGCAACGACAGAGCCGCATGGACGGAGGGGAAGAGGAGGACGGCACCCTGCGCGACGAGGTGCCTCTCGGCCCGCCAGTGGAGCAGCCGCACCTGGTGGAGGAGCGAGCGCGGGCAGCCGCAGAGAACCGGATGCCTGCAATCGGCGCTGCAGCGTACCGGGGCCTCCCGCTCACAGGAGCCTTTCAGTCTACGTTTCCAAGCTACCGCCAACGAACTAGCTTCGGGCAGCTAGGTGGCGCTCCTCAGCCTGCCATGGCAGCCAGCCATGCTAGCCTCTTCCAGACGAACGAGGATGGAGCGATTCAGGAAGTCCTCAAGCCCGATGGCTCGCCGGCTTCGGTCGAGGAGATTACCGCAGATGCGGAGGCTTGGGCGGTAGCGTTTAGCCATGACTTCTTTTGCAACATCTGCTCCAACCACGAGCACGACTGCACCGAGACGTGCGTCAAGTACGTCAAGAAGAAGCTCGAGGCCAAAGAGAGTCTGCGCTCGAACAGAACCCCGTCGTGCCGCTTCTGGTTCTTTCGCATCCAGCAGCTATGTCTAGCAGGCCGCACCAAGCGAGTGCGTCGGCGCGGCAAGCCTTTGGTCCGGACTCCGTTCATCGACTTCTCTGATGACCGCAACCAGCGGTGCCGCTGCCAGGTCAAACGCGACCAGCCGTTCAGGAGCTCCAGCAACGACGTCTCTCAAGTGACCAGCCGGTGCAACGTGGATTTCCAGTTCTTGATGTGCGCGCCTGACGAGTCTGCCGAGGCAGCAAAAGTGCTTCAGCCTGGTGGTGCTCCTCAGCCTGCCCAGGACGGGCTGCCTGCGGCCGCCCCAGCTCAGCTGGCCAAGCGCAGAAGGCTTACCAAGAAAACGGCCAGCATGAAGAACCCAGAGTCGGCAATCGCATTGCGCTCATCCAAACAACTCGGCGGCCGCAAAAAGTGGCTCTACGGTTGTGGCTCCTTGCATCCGACAGATGCATCTGTCGTGGAGAGCTTCCAAGCTGCTTTCCAGAAGGCTTTCTCCATGGACTTCTACATCACGAAGTACCAGGGCAAGATGATGGAGTCCATGACGCCGCTCTTCCAGTTTATGCTCACCGGCACGCAGCGTCTGGAACAGCAGGAGAGGGACGAGAAGGAGGAGGAAGCCCGGAAGGTGCTCAGTGAGGGCGGCGCTGATGGCGAGGACCAGACGCTGGCCAAACGGGGCCGGACGCGCGAGGATCTCGCTCGCCGCGCTCGGCGGGTCTGTATCCGCCTGGCGTCGATGGCGAACCGGTGCTTCTGGCTCTCCACGACGGAGGTGGCCGTGCATGTCCTCGCAGGCGGCGACTGCCTCCAGTCGCACCACAATGTGCGGCTCTTCACGAGACAATTACAGTGGGCCTGCCAGCAGTGCAAACGCTTGCTAAACCATGAAGGTTCGGGCGGGGAGACGCATAATGATCAGGTGCCAATACAAGCAGTCCGCATCCAGATCCCTGACCCCGACAACGAGGAGGAGGACGCAGCAGGTGACACCAGCGGTGCTCCTCAGCCTCCTGGAGACACTCCTGCTGGTGATGAGCAAGGTGGCGGTGCGGAGTGTGAGGACATGCACGTGTGCACCACCAGCGCGAACACGGCCGACGACTACGCCCACAGAGGCCCTCGCCTGCAGACCATGCCGTACTACGTCTACAGGATGTACGTCCGGCGAGTCCTGAAGCCGAGCCGGGTCAAAGCTTCTGGACCGCGATTCTTCGCCTTCGACAGCCACTACGTCTTGGCTCCGCGGTGCACGCAGGAGGTCCAGTTGACGCGGAGTCACGTCCCCACCATCGATGGCTTCCAGTGCCCGACCTGGGCACAGGACCCCTAGCAGAACTCGCTCTTCAAGGCCCTCCTCTTCACGCCTTGGGCGTGCGAGTGTCCCCTCTCTTGTGGCTGCGTTACTCAGTACAGCCATATGCTGAGGAACTGCGACTGCCCCGCCGTGCGCCCATACTCGTTCGAGCGGGCCTGGCGGCTTCGGTGCGCGGAGATCCACGTGTTGGCAGCGCGCGCAGACTCCAGGAGCCGCCTGGCCCGCAAGAGGCTCGTGCTCGCGGACACGACCCTCTTCTCCGAGCTGAAAGAGCCCCGGGCGAACCTCGAGGAGGGCGAGCTGGTGCTCCTCAGCCTAGCGCACTTCGCAAGGTCCCAGCTGGCGCGGCGCATGCCAGCGGAGGCGGCACGGCGCATCCTCGCCTTCAGTGACCACCACTGCCGGTGGCACGAGGAACAGTGCACCCTGGCGGAGTTCTGCGCGCACGTGGCGCGAGACGTGCTGGCGCACGTGGACCTCGCGGCGGAGGCGCGGGTTAAGCCTCGGCCAGCAACGACTGCACACCTCGAGGCGGATGAAGACTCCGCGAGCGATGCCGAAGGGCTCAAGGGGCGAGTCCCGCTGGAGCTCGTTGACGTGGGTGGAGGCGGCGGCAGCGACGTAGAGGAGGACGTGGAGGACGCCGAGATTACCGAGATCTCCCGGTTTCCGCTGCGGGACCACGTCAGAGCAACCGAGCTGGCCCTACAGCAAGACCAACTGCAGCGCTTGGACCAGAAGGGCCGCCTCAGCTACGCCGATAAGCAGTTGAAGAACCTCGACCGAGCGTACAGCGGCATGCTGCAGCCCAGCTTTGCACTGCCAGCCAGCAGCGGCGCGCGGGAACATCAGGGCACGCGGCTGGACGAGACCTTTTCTGACATGCTCGCCCTACAGCGGCAAAGCATTGCGCTCCAAAAGAAGCAAGCGAGCCCGGATGGAGAGATCTTGCCCGATGCTGCGGACGACTGGCTCCCCAGCGGTGCTCCTCAGCCTGCTGCCGAGGACGCCCAACCAGAACTCGTTCCGCAGCTCTTGGCCATGCAGGGCCCGGCGGCTGTTGCGTGGAAGCTCGTCACTGATGCCCACTGCACGGAGGAGCAGATTGACGCGGTGGCGTTGTTTGCGTTGTCTCTGCAGAAACGATTTGACGGCAGACCAGACAAGACAACGCATCTCCTCCCCGTGGCGTCCGCGACAGGCAACCACAGAGCGATCTGGCTCGGTGGAGGCGGTGTCGGCAAGACGCGCACCCTCTCCAAAGTGGTGGAGCCGATGGCCATCACTTACTTCGGCGAGCAGGGGTACCTCGGCAAAGCGCAGTCCAACCACGCCGCACACAACCTCGGCCCGCGCGGCAGGACCATGCATTCCTCCAATGGCCTGCTCATGTCGGATTCCATGCAGACAGCCAGGCTGCGCCTGACCCCACAGACGCAGAAAAAGCTGGATCGCCTCACAGGCGCACTCGGCGTCGACGTGATCGATGAGCTGGGTGCTGTGCCGGGGCCTTTGCTGCATGCAGATGCACTGCGCACGACCTACGGCAGGGCGTTGCGCTACAACCTGGACCCCACGAAGTACATGCGCCCGCAGGAGACGTGGGGACGCATGCCTGTGAAGATCTTGTGCGGAGACTTCTACCAGTTGCCGCCAGTCCCCGCCACCGCTTCCCTGCTGGCGCCTCACGCGGGCCAATCCTACGAACACCAACAGGGTAGGAAGTTGCTCGCCGACATCGAGTACGTCATCGATTTCGTGCAGATGCAGCGCTTTACAGACCCGTTGCAACTCGAGGTTCTCCACGCCATGAGAACTCCAGGCGGAAAAAAGATCTCTGACGAGAGCTGGCAGGCGATCGTCAAAACAGAGGTCGTTAGCTCTAGCGGTGCTGCTCAGCCTGCTGCCAGCAGCAGCCAAGCCGCTCAGCCACCTCAGTGGGGCCCTCGGTTGCGTGCAGCACGAGGCTGGTACGAGTCGGCCTATGAGTGGCGCATCGTCTCTTACGCCATGCATGCACAGGCCAAGCTTGATGCGCACGATGCTGGCCAGCTGCTCTTTTACGTCCCAGCAATCGACAGACCAGCTGCGCGCCTCGCGAAGCCTGATTACGACGAGATGCGCGCGGAGCCCAACATCGGCGCTACCGCAAAAATGCCGGGGCTGCTGCCGCTCTTCGTTGGCATGGAGGTCATCCTGACAGAATCCGTCTTGCCGCCGAAGTATGTCCGTGGCGCGCCAGGCAAAGTGGTAGGCATAGAGCTGCACGCTCTGGAGCCTCCGGTGGAGGGCCGCCCGTCCATTGTCTCGGACGGCGTGGTCGTGCTCTACTACATGCCAAAGGCCGTCTATGTCAAGATCGATGACAGCGATGAACTTTTCTTGAAGGCCGCGCCGGTGACAGCTAACAGTGCTTCTCAGCCTGCCGGCCCCGACCTGCGCGGAGTGCTCGCGATCACCCCGCAGGCGCGCCCCTGGAAGTTCAAAGCGAAGACAGGTGGCCCGGCCATCGCGGTGTCCAGGACGCAGTTGACCGTGCTGCCCAAAAAGCAGGGGACTCTGCATGGCGTCCAGGGCAAGACGACGGACCCAGGCTTCATCGTGCACTGGACGTTTCCGCCAGGACTCAAGAAGGAGTCCATTTGGCTTGCCTACTACGTCAGCCTGTCGCGCCCCAGAAGCTTCAACCAACTCTTGAGCCACGGCTTGCCTGACCGGAGCATCATCGAATCCGGCCCCCCGGAACAGATCGCCAAGGCCTTTGCCGAGCTCTTCACGGACAAGATTGCCGCGACGAAGATCGCTTGCGCGAAGGCCCGACAGCAACTGGGATGGCCTGCGCGAGCTTGAGGAGTCATGAGATGCAGGTTGCGTTGTGGCGGTCCTGTTCAGTCTGTCCGTCTGCATTCGCGTGGTGCTTCTCAGCCTGCATGCGCGTGGTGCTTCTCAGCCTGCGCTCGTGTGCAGCTGTGCGCGGTGAGCCTGCACGTGTCGCGGACACGTTCTGGATCAGGACGGGGGGGTCCGAGCCCGAGATGGAATGCTAGCGCTCTGCAGTACAAGTGCTTTTCAGCATGCGACATCCTGCGGTGCTTCTCAGCCTGCAGGGTTCGCAGCGTGCGGTTTCGATGCATTCCTTTTCAGTATGCGAGTTCCTGCGGTGAGCTCCGTAGCTCCGTTCCGTAAACATCTTCCAAGAGCCGCTCGCAAGCTTTTGCAGCTGGCGGTCTGCAGACGTAGTCTGTCTCAGCATGCGAGCTCCCGCACGCTTCGCCGGCTTTTCCTGCGCGGACAATTTTCTCACACACGTCAGCGCCGTTTGTAGGCGTCAGAAAAAACATGTAGACATTCACGAAGGGCTCAGTCTCTATATCGTCACATCATTACATACGCAGTCGTCGAACACATCGGTGTACATTCAGCGCTTTGTCCTTCTAGCTGGGTCGCTTCGTGCTGAGGCTGAGGCTGATGCAGGCTGAGGGAATGCTGCCAGATATGCTCCTACACATGGATGTTACGTTGCTTTGCCGGGATAATTTTGTAGATCTGTTTAAGATTATTTGGACATTTTGCAGGCGCGACGTTTTTTTGGAGATTTCGTTGGGGATTTGTGCGCGAAGATGTTTTGGGGATTTCGTTTGAGATTTTTCAGGCGCGACGTTTTTTGGGGAGATCGCGGGAAGATGTTTTGGATATTGGAGATTCCAGAAAAGTCGCGGGGAGGTTTTTGGAGATTCTGGGGCGGTCGTGTTTGCCACAATGGACCCAGTCTAACTCTTGGGGCGTCTTCGGTGCCTGGGCCTCTTGGGGGTCTCTTGGGAGCCTTTTGGGGGCATCGTGGGAGCCTCGTGGGGCCTCCTGGGCACCGCTTGGGCCGTTTTGGGGCACCCTTGGGAGCCTCGGGGGATAAATAGATTGGGGCCATCTCGGGAGATCTCGATCCAGGGAGGGGCACTCCTCAATCAGGCTCCCGCCCCCAGGAGGCCAACATGTGGCCGGAACCTTTTGGCGGAATCATTGATTTTGGCTTCCTCGCCGAGGCTTCTTGGGGCGTCTTGGGTGCCTCTGGGAGGCCTTTTCGGGCCTCTTGGGAGGAGGAGGAGGAGGAGGAGGAGGAGGAGGAGGAGGAGGAGGAGGAGGAGGAGGAGGAGGAGGAGGAGGAGGATGATGAGGAGGAGGGGCCTCTCGCGCGCCTCCTGGGGGCATCTTCAGGGCCTCCTGGGCACCTCTTGGGGCCGTCTGGGGGCTCCCTTTACACCCTCGGGGGCCATCTTGATGCCATCTGAAGGTGATCGAACAAAGGAGCGAGGCTCCCTAATCAGGACCCTCCCCAGGAGGCTCACATGTGGCCCTAACCTTCGCAACATCCATGCTTTTCGCAATCTCGCCGAGGCCTCCTGGGGCGTCTTGGGTGCCTCTGGGAGGCCTCTTGGGGGTCTCTTGGGGGCCTCTCGCGGGCATCTTTGGGGGGCCTCCTCGGGGCATCTTGGGAGCCTCTGGCACCTCTTGGGGCTGTCTTGGGGCACCCTTGAGAGCCTCGGGGGCCATCTTGGGGCCACCTTGGAGGAGATCGATCAAAGGAGGGGAGCTCCCCAATTCTGCCCCCCTCCGCCCCCCACCCCACCCCACCCCAGGAACCCCAAATGTGGCCAGAACCAAGTAGTGAGAAGACGGATTTGGGCTTCCTCGTCGAGGCCACTGGACGCTCCAACCCCTCGCGGAAGGCCCAGTCCAGGCCCAGGGGGGGGGCTTCCATTGATGGAGTGGGTCAACCCCTTCCGCTGACGACAGAACTTTGCCGCCCGTTCCCTCCCCCAGGCGGGCCAGTCCCAGCTGCCTGCCGGAGGGCCCTCAACCGCGTCTCGGTCTTAGGCCGGCCCCTCGCCCCCGAGGGCCCCCAAAACAAGTCGCCTTTTGGCCATCTTGGGGCCATCTTGGGGCTATCTTGGGGCCGTCTTGGGGCCGTCTCGGGGACATTTTGCGCCCATGTAGGCCCTACTGGGGCCCTCTTGGAGCCATCTTGCGGAAGCAAAAAGCTGGGAAGCCAGATAATATAGAAGCACAATGTGTTTTTGGATGAGTTTCGCCTATCAGGTGCCTCCTTGGCGACCTCTGTGGCAGCATCGGGCCGTCTTGTGGCCGTCTGGGCGCCTTTGGGACGCATGTTGGAGACCATCTTGGGCCAGCGTCGACCGCCGCGCGTCATCCTGTCCTTGATGGCCCAGACGCCCTCCGGCGGGGTTCAAGAGGGGCCCCAGATGCGTTCGAATAGGTGAAGCGCTAACAAGGGCGACCCCTCGTTGGAAGTCGGAGCATCGTCAAGACTCTGCATGTGACCCCAACACGGCCCAGGGCGGCTCCAAGACGCCCCCCAAGAGCCCCCGAGACGACCCAAGGTGGCCCCCAAGACGGCCGCAGACGCTCCCAAGAGACGCCCAGGAGGGCTATGCCTCCAAGAACGACCTTTTCTCAGAGCCTCCTTCCCGGACTCACCCCAGGACCTTCCCGAACGCCTCACGGGACTGTCTCCCGGACCCCTCCCTGGGCGACCCAATTAGGGGAAGTCTTCCTACTGCATGGGCGCAGTGCTTGGCATTGCTTGGCATTGCTTGGCACTGTTTGGCATTGCTTGGCATTTTTTGGCATTGCTTGGCATTGCTTGGCATTGCTTGGGGAACCTGTGGAACCCGAGAGCAAACCGAAGAACCCGAGGAACCCGAGGAACCTGGGGAATTTGGGAACCCGAGGAACCCGAGGAACCCGGGGAACCCGAGGAACCCGAGGAACCCGAGGAACCCGGGGAACCCGAGGAACCTGAGGAACCCGAGGAACCTGGGGAACCCGAGGAACCTGGGGAACCCGGGAGCCGATGAACCCGGGCAAGCCGAGGAACCCAGGAAATTTCCGGGCAACGGGCAACGTGCCCCCCGATGCAGAATTCTTTTCAACCAAGAATGACTTCTTGGGCAAGCCTAATTGGGGACAGCCTTTGACATGTTCATACCGTTTGTATATAATAGCAATTTGAGGGGACAGCTAGGTTAGAGACTGGGGCCTCCTGTTCCCTTCCAGTCCCAGAGTAGGTGATTGGGAGAGTTCATGCGTATCTAGGAAAATCAGACTCAGGGACCGTGTCGGTTCAGTTTTTTGTCTGGAGTCATTTCGGGTCTTGACGAACATGCATCCATCTATGTCGACAGTAGGGCTCTGCAAGATTGCACCCCGCGGTGCCCACTGATGCAGCTGTCTTGTGAGACAGTGCGACGCCAAGATGCCGCTGACTTTGTACGTTGTCGTGGAGAATCACATCTAGAACATGATGGCACAGAATCGTGTCCTTCTCAATCCGTCAATCCTTCGACATTTCACCAGACAGACCCGTCCCCTCGACAAGCCGCGTCCTAATCCCCCAAGGGGGACCTACAGTCAAACAGGATCATGAGGATGAGTAGCTCATCCTTGCGCCTTCGGCTTGTCATTATCGTTTGTTTGTTCTGTCTAGGGGCTTCACATCGGGCGCCCAAGGTCCTTGCATCTTTACCGCGCATCCCTATGATCCTGTTTTCCTACGAAGCCAAGGGATCCTGAGGGAAACGGGTCCTGGACCCAGGGGGTTCCCGCCAAAGCCAGCTCGTCAGCCAAGCTCGTCCCTCTCTTGGTGGACACCCGCACGTCGAGGGCACGAGGGCGCCGCAGCGCTGGGCGCCCATTGTTGACGACCGCGGCCTCCGCAGTCGACTTTTCCTCCTTGGCCCCCGCCCTCCCATGTCTGCTCGGGGGTGGACAGGACCCCCAACAGAGACACGTCGATTAGTGAATTGTCTGTTTTCAGTTCTCGAGAGGGCGCCGCGGCCGTTATTTTCCAGGCTTGCGCCCGCCAGGTTTGGACCTCAGGTCGTTTTCACTAAACCACGTTTGACTAAAGGGAGGTCTGTCCATCCCCGGTCTGCCCTCACGCATCTCAGGGGCATCGCTAAGAGGGCACAGGCTCAAAGGGGGGGACGCATCGACGCCCAATGGCCCACTGTTCGCCGACAGGGCTAAGTCGGGCCTGTCCCCCTACAGGGGGATTTTCGACGAAAAATTAACAATAGCCACCAAAAAATATGCAAAAAACAGTCCAAAGATAGTCTGGGGATTTTTTTGTGTGTATTGTTTGACCTTTTTGGGGTATTTTTTGTTGCTTTTTTTATTATTATTTTTCGTCGAAAATTCCTGTGTAGGGGGACACGCCCGACATAACGATGGGGGCCCGATCGCCCACCCCGCCCAGGCACGTGCGGTTTCGCTATCGGGAGCCGAGCCTCCATCTATCGGCGACGCATCGCCCAGTCCAGGCCGACGTTTTCCCCCCCCCCCCCCCCCCCCATTTGAGCCAACCCCTCCTATCGCTGCCCGACAGCATCTCTCCGCCAGTGCAATGGGCATATACCAATAACCGGGATCTCCGCGGGGCGTCTGGGGACCCTCCCCCCCCGCGCGCGATCGCCGGTGGTCGGCGCCGGCACGACATCGGCAACCATTTCGGCGTCGTGCTGACGGGGGCTTCACCACCGGGTACTTGGGGCAGCGACCTGCAGGACCCAACCCTTCCCGATGCGGGCCACGCTGCAATGCACCACAGAGGCCCTGCAGTGGCAACTTGCGAGGGTTTCCAAGAAGTGACTCCCCGATTGCTGAATCAGATGCGATAGCAGCGGCTGGCGCGCTTGGTTTTGGCCCCCTCGCGCCCCCGTGGGGCCGCGCACCAAAAGGTCACTCTTCCCTAGGGTCAGGCTCGGAAACATTTCTCCAAGGCCCCAAGAACAACCGAAAGACAAACAAAACCTTCTGCGCCCAACCCCGTCCGCCTCAGCGGACATGTCGTCCAAACGCCCCCCCCTATACAATTCTAAACGGGCTCGCGCCGGGGGGGGCCTGGGGTGATCCATTCCTTCAATTCGAATTTGATTAAGGAGAGTGGGTTGAGCATGGTTTGGGCGGTTCTGCTAGGGACGTCCTCAAAAGCTACCTCGTTTGGGCCCTGGTTTGGTCTGGTTCGGCTTGGTTGGGCGGCGCAAGCCGCCTGAGACATCCTCCGAATTTGCTTGGTTGGGGCCCTGGTTTGGCCTGGTTTGGGCCGGGTTTCGCTTGAGACGTTTTCGCATTTTCCCTGACATGGTTTGGGCCTGGTTTCCCCTGAGACGTCCTCGCAATTCGCCTGGTGCTTGGGACGTCCTCAAAATCTGCCTTGTTTGGGCCTTGGTTTGGCTTGGTTGGGCGGCGCAAGCCATCCTCCGAAATTGCTTTGTTTGGCCCCTGGTTTGGCCCTGGTTTCGCTTGAGACGTTCTCGCAATTTGTCTGGTTTCGCCATGGTTTCGCCTGGTTTGGGCCTTTCGCCTGAGACGTCCGCCTGAGACGTCCTCGCAATTTGCTTGGTTTCGCTTTGGTTTCGTTTGGTTTGAACGTGATATTGCTTGAGACGTCCTTGCAATTTGCTTGGTTTCGCTTGGTTTCGGCACACTTTCGCTTGAGACTTCCTCCCAATTTGCCTGGTTTCGCTTTGGTTTCGCGTGGTTTGGGCTCGGTTTCGCCTGAGACGTCCACGCATTGGCTTGGCGTGGCTTGGTTTCGGCGCAGTTTGGCCTCAGACGTTCTCCCAATTTGGTCGGTGTCCCCTGGTTTGGGCGCGGTTTCGCCTGAGACGTCCTCGCCATTTGCCTGGTTTGGGGCATTGGTTTTCGAGGGGCCCCTGGAACGTCCCTGGTTCGACCTGGCACACAGCGCGCATATCAGGGGAAATCTCCGCAGGTTGCCCGGTCTGGGGCGCGCGTGCCCCGATTACAGTGCCGTTTTCAATACATGCTCCGCGTGCGGATCATGTATTAAAAGTGCAGGGATCTAGTATAAAAGCACGATGAGTTCATGCATAGTTTTAGTCATACATTAATCATGTATGAAAAATCCGATATTGTCAAAATCCTATGTATTAAAAACTACCCTGTACATCTTACACTTCTCACTATCCTCCTCGTCCTCCTCTTCCTGCTCCTCCTCCTCCCACCCTCCACGTCCGCAATGGTTTCATCCACTCACACTTCCCCATCGACGGGCATTCAATGAGTGAATCTCGTTTGTTCAGCCTCGCCCACTCCGCCCTGTTGCGACCCCTGCTCAGGAGCCATGTCCAAGATGTAAAGCATTGCTATATTTGAATAGTTGCGCCTGTGGTCACATCGGTCCCGGTTTTCATTGCAACTACCATACACATTCATGGGGTCTCTTCTCGTTTGCACTGCGGGAGCAAGTTGCGGATGCTTTCCCATTCCCACCTTGGGGTCGCAATTCAGACAATCCGCGGAACCCAGAGAACTGATCGGAAACATGTGGTTTTCCAATCGGAATTGGAATGGATCACGCGGCCCAAGCAGAAGTAGCCCAAACGGGCGGTCCTTGTTCGAAGAAGAGTTTTTGTTTGGGGGTGTCAGCAGGATGTCCCCCCAGAGGGGGTGGCGTTGTCTCCCCCCAGCATATCCCCCTCCCGAAAAGGGGAAGCGCCGCCCTGGGGGCCTCTCCTTGCTTGAGGGAGAGCGGTCGGCCAGGCCGAGACACTAGCCAGGGGGTGGGCGAGTACCAGGGAGTGGCCAGCGTTCGGGCGAGAGCGTACGTAAACGTCGTCGTCGTCGTTGTCGTCTTCGTCGTCGTCATCGTCGTCAAAATCATCGTAGTCGTCGTCGTGGTGGTCGTCGTCGGCGTCGTCGTCGTGGGGAGGCCCAGACGCTCCGAGAGACATCGTATTCTGTCACATGGTGCAGGGAAGTGAAGGAAGGAGGTATCAATTTACACACGTGGTGGGCGTAAACATTCGGAACGTTGTGGCCCCTGGGTGCTCCCACGACATATTGGTTTTTGTCGGTGTGTGTGTGTGTGTGTGTGTGTGTCTAACAGTGAACTGACATTTCACACCCGTCGTGGACGCAACCGCGCGAAGCAGGACGGAGTGTACTGAACACATGCTGGCCGACATTCTGCACCGTTGCGCCACAGTGCAACAATGGGCAGTGGGTGTGGACATGCGAAGCGCGTGTGTTCGGCCTCTGTATCACATGGTGCAGCCATCGCTCACACCAGTCCTCCCGCTACGCGACACGGGACCACGTGGCGGCGTTGGGAGAAAACCTTTCCCAGCCTGTGGTGCGCAGCCGAGTTGGTGAGTTCCCGTGCCACTGCCGACGACAGCCGCGGAGAGGGCTCGCCGCAGGCGGCTCGGCTCGGGCACCGACGGGCCCGAGTGGATTTTGGCGCCGCCGCCGCCGGGCTGAGTGGCCCGCGCGCGCGCGGCGGGCTGCGGATGCGTCTTCTCCGTGGGGGGCCCAGCGCGCCGCAGCAAGAGGGAGGGCGAGAGATCAGGGGCAGCGATCGCCGACTCGGTGCTGGTACTGCTTCGACGATCCGATGCTGCCCGACGCTTGCATGTCGCTGGTGTGCATCCCGGCGCAGCCGAGCCGATCCGATTCGCTTCCGACTCCGTGCCGATGTGGCCCGATCCGATGCGCTTCTGATCGGATCCGATGCATCGATGTGATGTTGACCGCTCCGGGATAGGTCGGCCACGCGCAGAGGGTGTATCGATTTGATGTGGACCGCTCTGGGATTGGTCGGCCACGCGCAGAGGGGGTATGGGGGAGGGGGAAACGCTTCTTAGAAACACCACTGCCACATAATGACCAATCATGATCAGCAACCTGTTGTTTTGGAGCGCCGCTCGTGTTCACGCGCTGTGTCCAGGCTCTTGGGGCAAGCTATCTGGTTTGCAGTGTTCTCGGAGGACCGTGGCATTTCGCCGCATCTGTCCATGAGACCCCTTATCTTGGAAAGGCGATGCGGTATGTCGATGCGCTCTGCGCCGTTCGTTTATCCTGGATGCCCCCCCCCAGCTCGTTCTGAACGTCTTGCCTGCTGCTCCCCAACATCTGTGCGCAACACCTGCATCCGACAGACTCAGCGCCCATCCCAGTCAAACGAGGAGGGAAGACCATCCGTGTGGATTTGCTCAGCGTTGTGGACATTCGGGGAACCTCGCGAGGCTCCGACGGTCCCAGCGGTTGGGGGTCCGCAAGACCGCCTCAATGGAGGGATGGAGATTTTGATAGTGATTGCCGCATCGCCACCACGAGATCGTGCCAGATGCGTGCTAGAATCTTGAGTAAGAGGCTCAGGTTATTTGCATATTGCTGCTTCGCGCGCGTGGCTGCCCCTGAGGATCCGCGGAGGAAAGGTACCCCGGCAAGGTTCCTGCTAGGTCCCAGCAGCCCCCAACAAGCCGCCAAGAGAGGCATCGCAAGAGAGCCTGAGAGGCATCCAACACGTCGCCTCTCTGAACTACTACCCAGGCACGGCGGGATGCACTGACGGAACTTCGGTGGGGGTGTGCTCCGTTGAGTGTTGCCTAGCATCCACCCTGCCACTGTCTCTCCCCGAAGCGAGGTTCACGCGGCAGCTCATGGACACGGTCGCCACCCGCCACTTAGTTATTCAGCCCCCACGAGCACACAGGCATGTGCCAGCGATAATGCAGTATTGGCCGGCGGAATGAGCGATATTTTGCCCATGCCGCTCAAGCTCCGTTGCGAGACATTGGGGATCGCCAGTGGGGGCATCGTGACAAGCGAGAAAATTCGAGAAAAGCGCAGTCCTGGTAATTCTGGTGTACGCGTACTTCTGGTCTCTGGAGGCCAGCCAGCCGGGGCTGCAATCGCTGTGTGCCCCCAGACTGCTGCCTGCGAGGCGCAGCCTAGTTCTTGACGCTTCGTATGCCCCCAACAGCTCATCCACGAACGATCGCCAGGCAAGTTGCCCTGATCAGGGAGATGTAGGAGCATCCAATGGAACAGGCAGGTGAGTCAGCCGTCACGCCCAAGTTCAGAGTCAGCCTGAGCTTACCTTCGGGTTCTCGCGCCCCCGAGTCTTCGGAGCCGAACTCAAAATCACCAAAACATCTCAGACACGCTGAGCTGGGTCACCGCCACCTGCACGTTTGCTGCGTAGGCAGCCATGTACCTTGTTGACCTGGTTCAATGTAAAGTACGCTCCGAGTGTTTTCGTCAGAACCTCGGGCGCTCGTCGTGCCCGCATCGCGCACGTGCTCGGCCTTCATATCCTTCCTTGTATTGGAACTGACGCAGCGGCCTCAACCGAACGCTGTCGATCTAAGACATAAGGTCGCCTGTCCAACTGCGCTTGCTGCTGATGTTGGACAGCGCTTGCTCCTGGGCACCGTGCTCATGTTCTCCGTAGCCACTTGGGCGTGCCAAAAAGTCGCCAAGACATCCCAAGCGCGCTGCCGCAGCCGTTGCCCTCCACGCCGCCCCGGCCCCCGCGGCGATCGCAACGGCTAGCATGCTCGTGGCTGCCCGCGCGCTGCTGCCGCGCGCCACGCTGCGGACAGCGGCCGCCCCACGGGCCCCGCCAGCGCAGGCGCAGGCGGTCGGGGCGGTGCCCACCCTCTCCCGTCTACGCCTATCTAGGCTTCCCAGATGGGGTCGGAATAGACGGGGTCGGCCCAAGTTTCTCCACGCCGGCGTCGTTGGTGATGTATCGACGGTGCATGGGCGATGTATTGACGGTGCGGCACGACCCGCTGGCCCCATCTACTCTGATCCCGTCTGGGAGGCCTCGTTGAGAGCAGCCCTTCGCTGGAATGACCTTTGGTGCGGTCCCACAGGGGTCCTCCCAGCACTGGCAGGGGCGCCTGGATTTGGCCTACCCGCGGCCCCCGGAAGCCACGCATCGAAGGTCTTTCTTGCCTAGGGTCTCTCTGGCGTGTAGCCGACTCGTGTCGAAGGACAGGAGTCCTGAGGGAAACGGGCACAGAGGTTCCCCCTACTTCCCCTTCCTGTAACACAAACACGACACGAGGTTTTGGCCATTTCCGGCCTCGGGCGGCCATCCTTGAGCCCCAGGGCAGTCTGAAGACCGACGGGATGAAAAATCGTTCCCGGGGAAGTGGTCTACCCGCGTTATGAAAAATTAACCACGTCGGAGATCTGGGTTTCGTCCTCGAGGGTGTTCGCGGCTCGGTCGGTTTGGCTGCGTCGCGGTCGTTGGCGTTCGGTCGGTTCAGTTCGGGTGGTCGTTGTGCCGTTGCCGCGTCGTTGCGCCCTTCTGGGGCGCTTGCCCGTGTCCTTCACACCTCAGCCAGGAGGCGCAAGTCGGCACGGTAGAAGTGGTAACGGGAATAATGAGGACGAGTATCCGCCACAAAAATATGTACACAGACACCGTCCAATGGATTGTTTCTCGGCCTCAGGGGAGGATGGCGGTGTATACATCACCATTGGGAGCCAGCGATTGTATACTCCGCCGCTCTCCCTGAAGATACATGCAAACTTCATCGGATGGTGTCTGTGTATGGATCCAGCTGCTTGCGGCAAATCCCGCCTAGCAGGAAGGAGGCATAGTGTAAGAACAGCGCAATTCCGACGAGTAGTCTGCATTGGGGCGGGTCGTGATCCCGACCTCGTCTTCGTCCGCGCGGTAGGGAGGATGAGGACGAGGATGAGGAGGAGGAGGAGGAAGAGGAGGATGATCATGAGGATGAGAGGGAGAAAATGAGGATGAGGAGGAGAAGGGGGCCTCCTGGGGGCCTCCTGGGAGCTTTCTCAAAGCTTTTTGGGGGCCTCTTGGGGGCCTGGGGTCTCGTGGGGGCCTCTCGGGGCCCTTTGGACCGTCTTAGGGAATGCTTGGTTCTTCTGACGCCTACGGAGGCCGCCTTTGGGGCCTCTCTAGGCCGTGCGGTTCACGGCCGTCTTGGGACCCTCACGGGAGCCCCTTGGGCGATGTTTGGGCTCTTTTCAGGCCGACTTGGGGCCCTCTTTGGGGGTCTCTTGCGCTATTTCGGAGCTAGTCTGGAGGCCTGCTGCAGGCTGGGCCGTCTTGGGCGGTCGGAAGCCCGAACAGGCGAGACCGTCAGAATCCATCAAGCACCTGAGGACCATCAGTGGTTTTGGCCTCCTCGTGCTCTTCAAGAAGGCCTCTTGTCTCGGGGGCTTCTTGAGCAGTCTTGAGGCTGTCTGGGGGGCCTCGTGTGCCGTCTTGAGCCATCTTGGTGTCATCCTGGCTGCCCTGAAAGCTGTCCTGGAGGCCACGAGGCTCCCAAGGCGGCCTCAGGATAGATCGAGTGGCCCCCAAGGCTGGCCGGGAGGTCTCCAGGATGCCTTCCAGGAGAGCCCGAGGAGGCCAACACCACTGATTTGCGGTTCTCTGACATGTTTGTGCGTTCCGACCGCCCACGACAGCCCACGAGGCTTCTCTAGGCCTTCTTATGGCTCTGTTGGAGCGCTTCAGGGCCGTTTTGGGGTCCCGTGGGAGCCCCTTGGGCAATTTGTGGGTCATCTTGGCCCGACTTGGGCCCTCTTGGGCTGTCTTGGAGCTATCTTGGTGGCCTCTTGGAGGCCTCTTGTGCCGTCTTGGGCCGTGTCGGGCGATCAGAAACCCGAACAGGCGAGAACCTCAAACTCCGTCAAACACCTAAGGATCAGCAGTGGTGTTCGCCCCCTCGGACTCTTCGGGAAGGCCCTTGGAGCTCTCTTGGGCCCTCTTGAGGGCCTCTTGGGCCGTCTGGAGGCCATCTTGGGAGCTTCCTGGGCCGTCGTGAGGCTGCCTTGAAAGGCTCTTGAGCCATCTTGGGCCATCTTGATCCGTTTTGTTGTCGTCTTGGCTGTTTTGGATGCCGTTTTGGGGGCCATCTCGGCCGTGCGGAGGCCGAAAAGACCGCCAGAAAGCCATTTCAGCGGAGGCTGTTTTCGAGGGGTGCGTGCGGGGAGGGGGGGGTCGGCCCCAGAAATTAAAACATCTTCCAAACTACAAGCAAGCATTCTAGCACGCCCACTCCGTGCAGGCACGGTGGTGAATTTCTGTTGCGTAGAAGACCGTTAGAAGTTTCTGACCACTCTGAACAGGACTCGTTGTCGCCGCGGACGTTGTCCACTTGAGAAAAAGTAGTCGCCTGCGCAACAGCGGCCGCTGTCGCTGCCGGTGTTGGTCAGCGTTTGCTGCCGGGCGTCTTACCGATATTCTTTCCTGCGCACACTTTGGCCTCGAGTGAGATTGTGCTTGCTTTATGCGCTTGGTGTTTCCCCGGTCATTCGCCCCTACTCGCCTTTGCCTTGCTCACACCAGCCCCACTTGCCCTGGTCACAGCCAGTGCTGTCTGCCGCCGCTAACTCGTATTTCTTCCTGCGTAGCACGAGCGCTTGTCTAGCCCACCTAGTTGCACTGGGCCTGGTTGCTGCCAGCGTTGGTTGTTTCCACTGGACTCTTCCAGACGATGCCTCATTCTTCCCACTAGCCTTGGTTGTCGCAAGCGCTGGGTGCGGCGGCTAGCCCCGATAAGTCATCGCCTAGCACCACCAGCTCTGGTTTCTGTCCGCGCTGGTTGCTGGCACCAGCCTATATCGACCATTGCCTGGCTCCACTAACCCTGACATCCGCCAACACCATGTGCGGCGAATAGCTCTGCCAAGCCTTGCCCCTCTTAGCCTCTACATGGCCCCACAGGACCTCCCTGGCTGTTGCCACTGGCCCTTGCCAGCCCCTGTCGGCCCCCGCCTAGCCCCGCTGGCCCCCTGGTTGAGGCCAACGCGGGTTGCCGCCAATAGCCAGTTTTGGCCCTTGCCCAGCCTCATTAGCCATGTAGGCCTGGTCGCCAGCGACGGAGTTTGCCGACACTATCCCAATATAAACTCCCGGCTGGCTTCAGGCGCCATGGTCGCCGCCAACTGGCTGCTGACGCTCTAGATCAGCCGACAGCTAATACCATCCGGGTTCCACGAGCCAGCACTGTAGAATCCATGACGCCTCGCGGTGTGACGCCGCCCGCACTCTTCTTTCATTGATCAGGGGAACAAGAAGTGCATAAACATAAAAACTCGGAGGTCCGCGCGGACCTCCGAGTTTTTATGTTTGTGTCACTTTTTGTTCCCCTATGGATGCAGGCGTCCTCCAAGGGCCTCCGTGGCGTCTCCTCGAAAGGGGGCTTCTGCGGTGTAGCTTGGATGGCCTCCGTGCTTGGCGAGCGGCGGGTGGGGTCGCGAGAGCCTCCGGGGCTTTCGGAGATTGCCAGCAGGGCCCTCGGCGTTGCGAGAGGCGCCCTTGGCCCGATGTTCTAATGTGCCTTTCGCGCAGCATTCGAATCTCGTCTAGGCCCTCTTGGGCCTCGTGAGGAGTGCTTTGGAGGCCGCGGGCGCCTTCCTGGAATCAGGAGGGGAGAAAACACACAGACACAATTAATCGTCGATCCCAAAGAAAATATGGGAAACTATGGGAAGTGGGGGGGAGGACAAAAACCCAGAACATATGGGAATGTATGTGGAATCTTTTTATTTGTGTGTATTCATTTGTGTGTCCCGAGGCCCCTTCAGTGGAGTCTCCTCGAAAGGGGGCTTCTGCGGTGTAGCTTGGATGGCCTCCGTGCTTGGCGAGCGGCGGGTGGGGTCGCGAGAGCCTCCGGGGCTTTCGGAGATTGCCAGCAGGGCCCACGGCGTTGCGAGAGGCGCCCTTGGCCCGATGTTCTAGTTTGCCTTTCGCGCAGCATTCGAATCTCTTCTAGGCCCTCTTGGGCCTCGTGAGGAGTGCTTTGGAGGCCGCGGGGGCCTTCCTGGAAGCCCTGGGGCCCCTTGGGGCCAGAGACACCCTCGCCAGCACCCGAGCGGGGGCCACCTCGTGGCAGGCTCCTCTCCCCTCCCGGCGGATGCGTCCAGCGGCCTCTCGGCGCAGCGTGCCAGCCCCGTGCCCTGCCCCACGTCTCCCCCGAGCTCGTCGCCGCTGAGGCGAGCCCCGCCTGTCCATGCGCGACTCCATGCCCGCTCCGGCCGCCTGAGGCCCCGCCTTCCTCTGCCCTGTCTCCCTAATTAAAGCTGCGCGTAGCCCGCCTGGCTTTTAGCGGAAGAGGTTCGCTCTCGCCCCGCCGACTAAAAAAGTCCATGCGCGACTCCAGGTTCGTCGCTGCCGTCAGCCCCGCCCAGCTCCAGCCCTGCCCAGCGCCGTGCCCCCTGCCTGCTCCCCGTCGTGCAGGCGGCGTTTTGGTTATAAGGCAGGTTCGTGTCGTGGAGACGCCGCGACGACCCCAGCGCGGGTGTTCAAAGTTCAACGCCGCCTGTTGCCTTGAATCGGCCGACATCGAACGGTCTGCGCTATCGGAAAGTCGCGATCGTTCAAGGTTGAGCAACTCCCGCCGTGTCAGAAACCAACGCTGGCGTCGTCACAGCAGCAACCTGCCGTGCTGCTGTACCCCCCCAAATCATGAGCATCGTTTAACCGATCCCTATCCCCACTGGCGTGGCCTGGGCCCCACTGGCCAATTTACCCCCTAGAGCGGAATATAGGCTGCTCCCTTCACGTTTCGAGGGGTCTATCCCCAACTGGGGTGGCGGGATGGTGTGGCTGAGATACGCTTTGGGGATGGGGATAGGTCACACAAAACTGGCATGAAAACGTTGCATGCTCTTGCTCGCTACTGCTCCTGCTTCCTCTCCCAAGTGAGGGAGGAGGAGGAAGAGGAGGAGCAGGAGGAGGGAGGCCTAGGAAGAGGAGGCGGAAGAGGGAGGAGGGAGGAGGGAGGATGAGGCTGGATGAGGTGGAGGAGAAAGGGAGGAGGTGCTCGTCCCCTCGCTCGAGCCGCCCTCGCCGGGCCTCCTTGTGAGGTGGCTGCACCTGCTGGCCCCGTCGCCTCCTCGGCATCCCAGTGGTGCCGCACCGGCGGCGTCGCCGGCGCCGCAGGCGGGCTGCCTGCGAGAGGCGCTGGGAGCGGGGAGCGGGGCGCTTCGGCGAGCAAGTGCGAACCCCACCCCTGCGGGCCGAGTCGACGCTTGGTTATCGGACACCCCGCTGGGGTTTTCCTGGCTGGAGACGTCCTTCGAATTCTGAACCCCGGCAGGTTTTGCGGAAATTAAACCTGTACGGGTAGGGTTCACATGTGTTTGCCTGGAGTTGGATCTTTTGCCATGCCGCCAGCTTCGCTGGCCCTGGGAGGGCAGGCGCGCGCCAAGCGCTCGAGCTCGTCAGAGAGGAAGTCACGGAAGCTTCCGCTCGTCTTGAACCGAATGTACATCGGCGAAAAGCGCTCACTAGGCTCAGCAGCGCCAAGTAGCGCCCAGTAGCACCCAGTAGCGGCGAATAGTGTTCCAACAGCACCGAAATGGCGCCCGATGGCGCCATATGAGGGAGATGCATGACGTCCGCTTTGCGCGCTACTAGGCGCCATGGGGATGACCAGACGCTTCTGTGAGTTGCGTTCTAAAACTCGACTGGAACTTTGATACTTTAGCTCGGGCACGAATGCGTTCATACGCAGGGGGGACTTCCAAGTCGGGCAACGTTAGGTGGGAAATTGCCTCAGGGGGGACGCATGGACCCCCAATCGCCCACTGATCGCCGATATGGGGCCCGATAGCCCACCCTGCCCAGGACCGTGCGGGTTCGCTATCGGGGGCCTATCGCCGATCAAGCTCGATGTCTCGCCGATTCAAGCTCGAGGTTTCCCTCCCTGAGACGGTCACCCTAACGTGCCAACTCACCAAGGGGGGAGGCAGGAGGACTGTGAGAAGCGGAGGGACCTCCCTCAGCTTCCGACCAAAGCTGAATGCCTGTGGGGGCCCCTAGCAGTATTTCAGAGCGCGAATTGCCTACCCCGCTTTCGCTTCCAGGCAAAACCAAGTCATACCACGCGCCTCCTCGTCACGCGGCCTGACCAGTGCAGGCCGTAGTTTGGCATCGCTTGGTATCTCGTGGAAGCGAGGGTGGTCAAAAGCGAGGTAGGTTTGTTTGCCCCCTAGTATTTGCGTGACAGTCTGTGGTGGAGCATCATACAGCCGCGCCGTAGCCCGAGCACGTTGGCTCCTGGCCTGTTGATGGCACAGCGAGCACAACGTACAGGATAATGAGTGAGGCACAAAAGGATGATTCCGCTCCCAAACTCTATCATTATCGTCGTTATCTGAAGCGGTTGAAGGTAGTAAGGCCATTTGCGAACTCATCGAGAGAAGAGGGTGAAAGTGTCTGCCGGTTGTGGGAAAGGGGAAGCTGTTACACGCGGGCGTCTTCAGGACACGGGGTAATTGCTCGTCGTATGCTGTGGTGGAAGGGGTGGCACGTCGGTTGGAGTCGTTCGACCAGACAGGAAGTTCTGGATGTAGGAGACATCGGTTTGAAGCCTGTCATCATCTGTGGGTAAGAGCAGTGTGAGTGGAGGAGAGGTGTGCCCAGTCCTCAGGGCAGCCGTCAAGCTTATATAGCAGAACCCGCGTTTTGGTCTCTGGGCCCCAGGAGCGGCCCCCTTCTCCCCCATCCCTCCAACGCGTTTGGTTGGGAAAGGAGGCGCAGTCGTTCACATCTAGCAGCCCCGTCTTTTACTGGAGCAAGCCGTGTGGTATTGAGGCAGAGTTCGCGGAGCGAACTTGGCGTTTGTTGTATCGGTTCTGTCGCAGCCACTGTGCTTTGGGATTTTGGGAAATTCTGCGAATGTATGCGTCCCGATCTCCTGGAGGATCGCGCGTCGCAGCTCGGCTCCCTTGATCAGATTTCGCGTGTTTGCTTACCGGCGTATCCATGAGCTCGATTCGTTACCTTGTCCTCTATTTATGTTGGTCTTTTGTATTTCGTAAATGCCGTTATCGCAGGATGCTCTATGGCCACAACATTCGTTCGAATCTACGGAAAGAGCGCGTTCTGTGGTCGCTTGGAGGGGGGGGGGGGGTGGAACCGGACCCCACCCCCCAGGGTTCGAACCCCCCCCCGTGACGGAGGGGGGGGTTCGAACCCCCCCGCCCCTCCCCCCTTCCACCCCTGCTTCCCCTCTCCTCGGGCCGGCGTTTGCGTCGGCGGCGGCTGGCGACGGCGGCGGCGACGACGATTTCCTCTTCTGGGCCGGCGCCCGCGCCTGCGGCGGCGGGCGGCGGTGGCGGGGAGCGTCGACGAGGACGACGGTGGTGGTGGTGGTGGTGGTGGTGGGTTGTGGTGGTGGTGTTGGTGGCGGTGGTGGTGGTGGTGGTGGCGGTGGTGGTGTGGTGGTTTGTTGTGGTGGTGGTGCTTGTGGCGGCGGCGGGTGTTGGTGGTGGTGGTGATGGTTTGGTGGTGGTGTGGTGGTGGTTTGTGGTGGTGGTGGGTTGTGGTGGTGGTGGTGGTGGTTTGGCGGTGGTGTGGTGGTGGTATGTGGTGGTGGTGGTGGTGGTGGTAGTGGGTTGTGGTTTTGGCGGTGGTTTGTGGAGGTGGTGCTGGTGGTTGTGGTGGTGGTGGCGGTAGTGGTGGTGGTGGTGTGGTGGTTTGTGGTGGTGGTGGTGGGTTGTGCTTCTGGTAGTGGTGGTGGTTGTGGCGGTGGTGGTGGTGTGGTGAACTGTGGTGGTGGTGGTGGTAGTGGTGGTGGGTTTTTGTGGTGGTGGTGGTGGTGGTGATCGTGAGTTAATTTGTGGTGGTGGTGGTGGTGGTTGTGGTGGTGTGGTGGTTGTGTGGTGGTAGTTTGTGGTGGTGGCGGTGGTGGGTTGTGGTGGTGGCGGTGGTTTGTGGACGTGGTGCTGGTGGTGGTGGTGTGGTGGCGGTGGTGGTGGTGGTGTGGTGGTTTGTGGTGGTGGTGGGTTGTGCTGCTGGTAGTGGTGGTGGTTGTGGCGGTGGTGGTGGTGGTGGAGTGGTAATTTGTGGTGGTGGTGGTGGTAGTGGTGGTGGGTTTTTGTGGTGGTGGTGATGGTGAGTTGTGGTGGTGGTGGTGTGGTGGTGGTGGCTGTGGTGGTGGTGGTGGTGGTTGTGTGGTGCTGTTGGTGTGTGTGGTGGTGGTGGTGGTGGTTGAGGCGGTGGTGGTGGTGGTAGTGGGGGTGGTGGTTTGAACCCCCACCCCCTCCCCCGCCTCGGGCTGCTTCTGAACATCGTCGCAGCGTCCCCGCCGTCGTCGCTGCTGGCGGCCGCCACGCCGGCGCCGGCGCCGGCGTCGAGGGGGGAGGTTTTTTGGGGGGGGGGGGGGGTGGACCCCCCCCCCGCTTGGGAGGGGGGGGGGGGGTTCGGGGGGGGGGGTTGGGGGGGAGGGGGGTCCCCGCTGGTTGTGACCGACGGCGCCGAGTGTTGGGGGGGGGTACCCCCGGTTCGAAACGCGCCGCCGAATGTTCCCAAGGCAAGCGCCCGTGAAATGCGCTCTCTCAATTTACGTCGCCCCCGTCTTCGATCGCTTCGAAATACCTCGCTCGGTCACTCGACATTTATATCGACGGTTATAGGATATCATCGGTAGGTGCGGAGGCGGCAGTCAGGCGGGATTTGACAGAGTTCGCCAGTGTTGCAATGCAGGTTGTTCAGATAGCCATGTGCTGCTCGGCCGCCGAGGACTGGGCGGCAGTTGTGGCTTCTAATTCTAGACTGGGCAAGTCTGCCTCCCAGTTCCTCGGTGTATTTGGAGGCGACGGCTTACCGCATGCACCAGTCAACCTCGGCGTCGATCACACGGCTTCGGGAGCTGATTTGTCTTCCTTCCAGGGGGAACATCGGAGGCGCCGGAGGCTTCGCGCGGAAGTCCCCAATCCAGCGCCGATGTGCCTGCCATGCGGAGGGCACCCGCGCGGACGCTCTAGCGTCGTCGTGTCTTCTTGTCCTCCCCCTGGGGCGGGCGCGGGGGCGCGAAGTTATTCGCGCCACGCGCTTCGCGCAGCGCGACGCGCGAGTTGGGGGGCCCTTGAACCAGGAGAGGCCGCCGCCCGAGGCTCTGGGGAGTCTCGGCGACGGCCGACTGCCCTGCCTTCGCGTAAGCCGGCGAGCAGGGTACGGCCCAGGTCGATCGAGCAAGAAACGCGGCATGAACGTACAGTGGAGGCCCATGCCGAGAAACACCCTGCTTGCCTCCAGGGTGCCCGGGTGTCTTGGGTTTCGAGGGTTTTGCCAAGGAAAGCGCGACGTTCGCACACCAAACATCCATGGACGGCCTGATGCTTCAGGGTTGGGTTCCTCGTGCAAAGACTCTTGTGGACTCGCACCTTCTGTAAACATATTCGGTCGAAGGCCCGCGCGGATTTCTTGGGCCTGCCCTGGACCCTCACGTGGCGGCGCCAGAGACGCCGCTCATGGCGCGCTCCGCGCGCATGGGAGGGAGGTCCAGCGCAGATCAAGCAAATCTGCGCGGTCCTTCGAGAGCTCATGCTGGCCATTGCGCGCCGTTGCTCCGCGCCCCCCCCCCCCCCTCGGGGACAGGAACAGGATTTCAAAACTGTGTTCGAGACGGTCGCCGCGCACAGTGTAGCGGACATTGGGGGCAGGTTCGCGAGCGCGAGATGTGCCTGCATATTTATACCATGTTACGGGCCAGTGCTCACACTTTTTAAGTGTACGCGTGTGCGCTCCCCGCCCCCGCCCACGGACGCCGCGGGGCTCAGGCGCCGCTGCCTCCGAGGAGCCCGCCGCCTTCGGCTCTTGGCACTCGCTCCACCAGGCCGCCCGGAGCCTCCAGAATCGCGCCCCCTCCCCGCGCGCCGCGCGGGCGCCGCTTGGAGGCCGCCGACGGCCCTTAGGGAAGGCCTCTGCAGAGGCCCTCTGGGGCGCTGCGCGGGGCGCCGCTCGGGGGCCCTGCGGGGGCCCTGTGGAGACCCTCTGCAGCGGTCCTTCGGGCGCTTCTCGGTGGCCCTTCGGGAGGCCCTCCCTCGGCGGCCGCCGGGGGCCCGCGGAGGCCCTCAGGGAGGCCCTGCTGCGGAGGGAGGCCCCGCAGAGGCCCCGCAGAGGCCCGGAGGCCAACGGACGCACCCCGCGGGGGTCTCCTGGGCGCCTTCCGGAGGCCCTCAGGGGGGGGCCCCTCGCGAGCGGCCTCGGGCCGCCGCGCCCGCGCGCTTTGGCAGCAGACCGCGGGAGGGCGAGGGGGGAGAGGCTGGGAGCGCACGAGACTCCCCGAGGGCGGTGAGGACTGGAGGAGGAGGAGGAGGAGGAGGAGGAGGAGGAGGAGGAGGAGGAGGAGGAGGAGGAGGAGGAGGAGGAGGAGGAGGAGGAGGAGGAGCGGGGCGGAGGCGGAGGCGAGGCGGAGGCGGAGGCGGAGGCGGAGGCGGAGGCGGAGGGCGGAGCGGAGGGCGGAGGCGGAGGCGGAGGCGGGGGGCGGAGGCGGAGGCGGAGGCGGAGGCGGAGGCGGAGGCGGAGGCGGAGGCGGAGGCGGAGGCGGAGGCGGAGGCGGAGGCGGAGGCGGAGGAGGAGGAGGAGGAGGAGGAGGAGGAGGAGGACAGGTGTTGGTGATGATGATGCTCGAGTTTGACGAGACGGCATGGCTAGCAGCACTGGGCGAATGCTGCTCTTCAAGATGTTGCTGTCTCCGTTATGTTGTTGCTGCTGATGATGATGTTGATTATGATTATGCCTAAGATGTGAACACGGTGATTGTTATGATGACGATGAGTAGGACGATGATGAGTCCGAGGGTGAGGACGGGAATGAGGATGCGGGTGAGGACGGGTACGACTATGTCACGCGCTTGTTCTTGATAGCGCTGTCGGCCCCTCGGTCTGCGCTAGAACCTGAGCTCGCGTAAAGCTTGCGCGACGGTTCTAGTATATCTCTATGTATCGGTATACACATATTTAGATTTGTAATCGCATTGCCAATTGCCACTCCATTTCTTTCTCGGTTCAACTCTCTCACTCTCTCCCTCTTTCTTTCCTTTTTTGATTGCTCTCTCTCTCTCTTTCTCTCCCTCTCTGCCCCTCTATCTTTACCTCTCTGTCCTTCTGCATCTGTTGATCTGTCTCGCTGCTTGCGTATATTTTTCCTAGCGGCGCGCGTGATCCAGGTCAGATGGAAGAGAGACTCCGTTTCTCTGCTGAAGCAGTATTACAAGAGAATGCCCATCCGCCGAAAGTGGAGGACTGCTCACAGGGGAGCCAGAAGAGTCGATCGGGCTGGCCCTTTGTTTTTCACAGCCCACCTCAAGCCTCCCCAGAGATCCCAGACATTTCCAGATTTCTGGCGGCTCGAAGAACAACGAGAAGGCCATGTGTTTTCGCCATGCTGGTCCTCCTGTGACAAGGTAGGGTGCCCAATTACATCAACATATGACCTAAGATGATCAACCCGTCCCCAGGAAGAGGTCGGGGACCCGTATCTCGAAAACATCGAGCAGTTGGATGTCTGGGCAGCGAGTATCTTTCACTTGTCTCGAGCTCCATCTGGCCCCGGCTGACTTCCCTAAACCCTGACCCCTTTCGCTTCTGTGGGGCTTCGGCTTGTCACTTTTGCCAGCTTTCTCGTGTCCCCCTCCCGCCCGAGTGTTTGCCGATGTTGATGGATTCATGTACCTGGTCTCTTGCTGATAACTCTTCTGCCCGTCTTCCTGGTGGTCCTTCTTATCCTCAGCATTATCATCTTCTTCCTTCCTCGCCTCCTTCTCGTTCCAACGGTGGCCCCGGCCCGAACGGGAATACGCCGGTGCTCGATACCACTACTCACACTCGCATTCTGAACATTAAGCTTGGTCCCTCCTCATCCTTCTCGTCCTCGCCGTTCTGTGTATTCAGTTCAAGCTTCAGCCTCAGCCGTTCCGCCATGGTCCTCAGCGACAGACGCTCACTTTGAGCTGGCACTCAGCTTGGTGACCCCGATCACACACAATTTTGTAAGTCTAGGGGGCCGTCGGTTGAAAGCACGGGCGACTACCCGAGGCACTTGACCCTTTACTTCTCCTCAGGTAAGCCCGACTTGATGCGCTTCTATGCTCCAGCCATCTGTATAGCTCTGTGCTGTCGCATGCCTTGGAGTTGGATCGTGTTTGTATTGATGGGTGGCAGGAGGCCTGTGAGTCTTGTCACCTTCTTCGTTCTGCAGTTTCTGATTTGTTGTGTCTTTCATTCAGTTTGTCGTTTACTCTTTCCGTGCGAATGACCCCCCCCTCCAGGAGAGCAATCTTGAAGGGCACCATGGTGATGTGCAACAAGACGGGCCAGGTGAAGATACCCCCGCTGGCCATCTCCGGGTACGACGAGAGGAGATCCGGGCGGGTGTTGCTCTGTGATGATCGTGACCAGGGATATCGGCGAGTTATTGGCGCGCGGAGGCGGCGATTCGCTGGCTGAGGTGCATGGCGCAGCGTCTTTGCCAACTAAGTCTCGCCTGCCATCCTGGGTGTTGCTTGCGAGAAGCAGGACTGGGCACGTCCACGAGACGTTGCTGCGTGACAGGTGGGATACTTGCACATATTATCTTGCAGTGCAGGCGACGCGGGGAGCGACGTGTCCAGTGAACATACGGTGAGGGAGGCTGGCGCATGTTTTACAACGCGTTTTCACGTGATTGGGAGGGGGCGAGTCCTTTGGGACATGTTGCGCACGATGGACATATTCTGGATGCCGTGGTTGGAGTGCGTTGGTTGTCTGAAGTCGGCCAGGTCCCGACTTTAGTCATCGCACCAGGGGCCTTCTTGGGGGCCGCCGAGGTTGGACTCATGGAGGAGGTCGAAGCTTCAGACTACATGGTTGGCCTCGAATCTCTACCTTCGGGCCATAATGAGTGTACATACCCCTACTTTGCTCGCAAAGCAGGCGCGAGGGGGAGTGTCATCCAGGATTTTTTTTGGGGTGCGCCGCTCCCTGGCCTCAGGCCCGCCGGTTTGAACTCCTCACTGCCGCCCGCACACCCTTCCATTCTAGCTGAGGCGCCCGAGATCTAGACCAGGCGCCGTCATCTCGTGGCTCGTGGGCCCCGATCGAGCTGGGTGTCCGAGTCCCCTGGCTCGTGGGTTATTGTGGCCAGTCACCGCCACTTGCCGAGTACCCACCGTCACACAATTCACAGCACCCTGGACTCTTGGATCGGGTGCCCGAGCTCTGTGTCCCGTGGCTTGTGATTGGCGGGCCCTCGTGAGTTGATGCATTTTACGTAATGGGGCGCGATTCGTTTCGATCTCCTACGTGCCACTCATGTGTCCCATGCCGCGCAGGAAAGCCTAGATTTGATTTGGGGTATCAGAGCATTGTGGCCTGTGACCAACGCTCCATCACGGTTCCGTGTTCTTGTTTAGTGCGTGTTGCACGTTGCCTACGTCATATTGCGTGCTACTGGCCAACGGCCCCAGACACTCACCTAGCAGGGATGGTGGGATCTGCTTGTGATTGAGTTGCAATGTGATGCTTTCTGGCCAGAATCTCGAGGCAGGCCCAGTCGTGGACGCGAAAGCGCCACGGGAGGCCCAGGGAAGCCCCAAGATGCCCACGAGCATCGTCGACCCTCGATCCTCCTCGATCGACCCGAGCCCGTCGGCGAGGACGAACCCCTACAGAGGGAAGTGGGAGAACCTCAAGTCCACCCGCGTCTGGATCAAGGACTGAGGAGGCGCGATGCCCGCGAGCACGCGGCGCGTCGCCCGGTGGCGGCAGGAGAG
>CAUYUJ010003892.1:537322-544822 GCA_963575745.1 Prorocentrum cordatum
ATCGATCATCGGAGTCACGGCGGTGCCATGGAAGCCCCATGCGGGGCTACTGTTGACGCTGAGGGCTTCGGGCGAGCAGCTGCTGACGCGCCTACTCGAGGTGCCCAGGCCGCTGCCCCAGGTGGCGAGGCCGCGGACGGCGCCTCAACCAGGTTCGAAGTCCAGCCTTGCCCGCGAGAGAAATGCTGAAAAACAGGCCCTGGCGAAAGAGTCTCGCAAGAAGTGTTTCCAGTACTACTTCGGGGATACCCAGGTGACTCCCGAGGGGTGCGAGGATGATTGGCGCAGTGTGGGGAGCTCCCCAGACCCAGATGAGGACCCTGACCTTGGCTTGGACCCTTGGGAACACATGGGTGTCGTCGTCCCCCCCGAGCCCGTCGTGGACCCCTTCGAGGACGAGGAGGACCCCTGGGCCCACGAGTCGGAGTTCGCTGTCGCTCACATCGGCCAAGTCGCGGCATCGGCGTCCTCATTCAGCAGGGCTCCCCCGTCGTCCACGGTGACGGCCACGTCTTCTGAGGTTGCAGCGGCGTCGTCTGAGTCTTCTGAGGCCCATTTCAGACCGCCTGGCAATTCAGGGAAGGTCGACCCTGCGTCTGACCAAGGGTTGAGCCCTTGTGTCCTCTCGGGTGGGACGTTTGTCTCGGACCAGGGTTTCGACCTTCCAAGTGTGAATGAATTAAGTACCCAGCCCCCCCCCCCCCCGAGGCAACTAGCCAATCTGAGGCCCTGGACAATGGGGGCCACGCGTCGCTTGTGGAATTTCAGGTTTCCGAGGATGTTTGGACTCGGTGTCGTGCCGACGTGGGCTTCTTGCCTGCGGTGCAGTGCTCCCCTCATCCTTCTGTCCTCGCCTCCGTAGCCGTTCGGCTTATGTCTCAGGGCTCGGCCCAGGCGGTCAGCTCTTTATACGCAGCGTGGGTGCGAACTGTTGAAACCTCTCTTCACGAGCACCATGGCAGTCAGGACTTGTCTGAGGTCAGTCGCAGTGCTGGGCCCAGTTTCAAAGAGAGCGTGGTACACCACTCTGTTCGGCATCGTGCGGCAGCGTCGCGCGATCAACTAGCAGGATGGTGGGCCAGGTTACACACACTACTTTTCAGCTTGGGGCGTCACTCCAGGCGGCAGAACGGTGACAAGCAGAGGGAGTTTTTATTCACATCTATCGGTGAGCTGGTCTCAGAGTGCCCTCAGCAGGCACACACAGGACTTCGAGTTCAGGCCAGGAAGAATGGTGATCCATCATGGCGTCGCTGGCAGAGTTTCTTCAAAACGATTCGTGTTGCGGAGCGTGCTGACATCGAGATTTTTGCGCAGAGTGCTAAGCGTATCGCTAGCAGGTGCCAGCGACGGGCGCTTGCTTCGTCACTGCGAGAGTTTGGCGAGTGGATGGAGACAGCCCCAGCCTTGGGGAAGCTCCACAAGTGCATCAAAGACGACCCTCTCGTGCCTATTGAGGTCGAAGTGGATGACACGATGCTGTTTCATCCCAAGGAAGTCATCGATCACAAGTCGGCCAAGTGGCGCATGCTGTGGTGTCCCACTCGTGATGATGTTGAGGAGGTCAAGGAATGTTTTCGGCAGGCAAAGGAGCGAGCTCAAACCGAGATTCTCCCTGAGATCACGGGGGACATGGTGCGAGCGGCGGCGCATCGGATGCGCCCACGTTCTGGCATGGGAGCTGATCAGATGTCTCCTCTTGACTTTGAGAGGCTCCCGCAGTCCGCTCTGACGGAGCTGGCCCAATTGTACATGCTGTGCGAGGAGCAGGTGGTGTGGCCGCACCAAGTCCTAGTGGTGCTCGGCCGCCTGCTGCCGAAGAAAGGCGGAGGCGATCGCATCATCGGCTTGCTGACGATGTTCGCACGCGTCTGGTCGCTCATACGGGAGCCCCTCGTGAGCGACTGGAGCGACGAGACGGCGGCCCATTGGGACGCAGCTGTGCAGGGCAATGCAGCCCTCCGCGAGGCGTTTGTTCGATCGCTTCAGGAAGAGGTTGGCCATGAGTTGTGCATACCATCAGGACACGGGCTTTTGGACATCGAGGCTTTCTACGACAGTATTCGCTGGCAGGTGTTGTTACCGAATGGGCTGAAGTTGGGATTTCCCGCGGCTGTTTTATGTCTCGAGACGCTCCAGTGTATGGCAGTTCGTACGCTGGGCCAGAGGGGAGCTTGGTCCTTACCCCTTATCCCCACCCAATCAATTGTCCAAGGATTGAGGTCTGGGACACGCTTTGCACGGATAGTTGTTTATTTCACGTTGCAGAAGATTTGCACGGCCCACCCTCGTATGGGCCACCGCATATGGGTGGATGACTTATCGCAGCGTGCAGTTGGGTCAGCAGCTTCAGTCACTAGTGATTTGATCAGGTGTCTCCGCGACACATGCCGAGGCCTCGCTCAGCTGCATCTTCGAGTGGCTCAGAAAAGCGTGGTGATGTGTTCGGCTTTCAAGGAGGCAGTCAAAGTTTCGAGGGCTTTGCGGAGAGCAGGGTTCACGGTCAAGGCGCAACGGACAGCGGCGTACCTTGGCACAGATCTGGGCAACGGCAGCGTGCATACCAGAGTTACGCGGCGGGCTCGGTTCCAGAAGTACGGCAAGATGCACGAGAAGATAAAGGGGTACAAGAAGGCAGGCAGGAGGTACCAGGTGGCGTCCAAGCTCGAGAGGCTTGGGGCCCAGGCTGCGGGATCTTATGCCTACCAGATCCATGGGGTTTTCGGCAGTTACCTCACCACCTACCGCCGACGGCTTGGAGCGGCTGTTGGGTCAGCGGCCCGCGGCCGCTGCCTCACGACGTTGATTGGGTTGAAGACGCCAGCTGATCCAGCTCTTCGTATGCCTGAAGAGTGTGTCAGATTGTGGTTTCGTATGTGGCAGCAGCATCCAGGCCTTCGAGCAGGGGTCCATGCTTCGTGGCCGGCGGTGGTCGCTCGCCTCCAGGGGGCCGAGCCGCAGCATCGTTCACGTCACATTCGCGGACCCTTGTCGGCCATGGTGGCCCTACTGCTCGACAATGGGTGGAATCCCCAGTCGGCGATCAGTTGGGCCATGCCACCGACAGACACTGGCGAGGTCATCGAGTGGCAGTTTCCCGACACGGCTTGGACAGGGTTCGTCGACGTCGACGCCCCGTCAGGATTGGTCGCGGATCTGCAGAGTTCGATCTCGGCGAAGCTGTGGCGGAAGGCCAGCGAGCACTTCTGCGGCGGCGGGGTCGAGCACGGCGTGGACATGATGTCGCTGCGCAGGCTTCACCAGCAGTTCGCCAGCATGCCGAGGGGCAACAGGATGGCGGAGGTGCTCAGCATGGTGGCGTCGGGCGGCAGCTGGCCGAGGGATAGGCGTGTTGACGCGGCAGGGGCGAAGGCGCTCGGGCTATCACGTCTCTGCCCTCGGTGCAACGAGGAGCCCGAGTCCATGTTCCACCGCGGGTGGGCGTGCTGCAAGAACGTCGGCTCTCCCGCCTACGATCGGTCGCAGGACTTGGTGGCGCAGGCCTACAGCAGACACGAGAGCGAGGAGTGCTACTGGCTGCGGGGGCTGATCCCAGCAGCCTGGACTGCGGTGAGTCCCCCGCAGACGGCCGAGGAATGGTTCGCGGCAGGCACGGCAGCGACCGACGACGACTGCTTGACGTTCGGGGTCGGCTCGGCCCAGCAGCCTCTATGGCTATTCGGCGACGCCAGCGGCGGCCCGACTCGGCCGACAGCCGTTTCAGGCGCGTCGGGCTGGCGGTCATCAGCATCAAGAGCTTTGACCCGCTGGGCATCGACGGCATGGTGATGGGGGGACTCCCAGGGGTGCGACAGAGTGTGCCCCGCGGAGAGCTGCTCGCCCTGCTCACGGCACTCAGGATGTCGAGAGGAGTTGTCAACTACGTCACGGACAACAGCGGCGTGGCGGACGGCTGGTACGCGAGGAAGTACGTGTGGCCCGTCGGCGACGACGCGGATTTGTGGCATCAGGTCGGCCAGGCCCTCACTGGGCGGGATCCAGCGGAGTTCACGGTCCTCTTCGTGAACTCGCACCTGTCCCCGCTGCAGGTTGCCCAGAGAGCTGCGCCGTGGCGGCTTGCAGTCGGCAACGCGGCGGTGGATGAGCTCGCTGGGCTGGCGGCCAGTCGTGTGCGCTTGGATGAAACCGAGCGCTATCGTGTGCACAAAATTGAAAAAGAGGCATATCAGATTCGTGTCAGGCTCGTTCGGGCCACGATTGATTCACTGGATGCTGAGCATGAGCTGGCGAAGGCCGGCGGTCCGAGGAGGAAAAAAGAGGCTGCGTGTGAACCACCGACGCCTCCAGCCCCTTCTGTGTGCCGCCAGTTTGCAACCAGTCACGTCCTTGACGATTCGGGCAAGCGTTGTAGAATATGCTGTAGCTCCGCTACCCAGGCCGCCAAGTCCGAATGGATTTTATCCCCTTGTTTTAAACCTCTTCCTGTGGACGGTAGGTTCTCTGCGTTGCCGTCGGGGGTTGTTTTACATGTTGGGGGGGGCTGGGTACATCGTAGTCATACAATGCGTTTGCATCAATCCTTGGGCCTCTGGTTTTGCTCGCGATGCGGGTATTATGCCAGTAGTGTCATCAGGTGTCTGGGTCAGGAATGTCCCAGGCGAACGAATGCGAATCGAGCTGAGTATTTAAATCGGATCGAAACCGATCGATGGCCGAAGGCTTTAAGCAAGGCCGAGAAGCTCACTCGTAAGCGCTCGTAGGCTCGTTTCGACTCGCATCGCGACTGTTCTCACTCACTCACTCCTCCTCCTCCTCCTCCTCCCCTCCCCCTCCCCCTCCTCCTCCTCCTCCTCCTTCTCCTCCTCCTCCTCCTCCTCCTCCTCCTCCTCCTCCTCCCTTCCCCCTCCCCCCCCCATCCCCCCCCCACTCTTGCTTCTACCTCCTTCCGTCTCCTTCTCCTCTCCTCCCTCCTCCCCTTCCTCCTCCTCCTCCTCCTTCCTCCTCCCCCCTCCCCCTCCATTTCCTCCTGCTCCGCTCACTGCTTCCTCCTCTCCTTCCGCTCTGCTCCTTCTTCCTTGTCCTCCTCCTCTGCTCCTAGTCCATCTCCTTTCCTCCTTCTTCCCCCTCCCTTTCCTCCTCCTCACTTCCCCCACATCGCACATCCCTACCTCCTCCCTCCTCCTCCTCCCTCTCCTCCTCCTCTTCCTCCCCCTCCTCCTCCTCCTCCTCCTCCTCCTCCTCTTCCTCTTCCTCGGGCAGGCCCTGCCATCCTCGTGCTGTAAAGCTGTTGCGACGGCATGTTTTGGCCCTTCCAGGACAGTCCACAGAACGAAAGCGCGCCAGTGGATGGCCCTGAATACACCAAAGTGGGGGTGTGCTCGCAGAACCCCCCCTTCCCCCTCTTCAAAGGGGGGCTGAGATTTTCGCGCCCCCCCCCCCTCTCCCCTCCTTAAGGGGGGGGTCCGATCCCCCCCCCTCCCTTGAACGGGGGGGGGGGTCCAGATCTCCCCCTTGGCGCTGGAAATGTGTGGGGGGGTGTTCGAACCCCTCCCCCCCCCCCCCCTTTGCGCCGAGCAGGGGGCTGGGGAGGGGGCCTCTCTGGTAGGGAGTAGAGAGTAAAGTGTTTTGAGTAGCGATTGGTGAGTAGTGGGTGCTTGGTAGTGGGTAGTGCGCAGTGAGTCGTGAGTGGTGAGTAGTGAGTAGTGGGTAATGGGTACTGGTAGTAGTGAGTAGCTCGTAGTGGGTAGTGACGAGTGGGTAGTGAGTAGTGGGAAGGAAGTCGTGGGTAAGGAATTGTGAGGAGTGAGTAGTGTGTAGTGAGTAGTGCATAGTGAGTAGTGAGCAGGGAGTACGGGTGAGGGAGTAGACAGTAGCGCATAGCGAGGAGTGAGTAGTGAGTAGTGAGTAGTGCGCAGTGAGTAGAGAGTAATGCGTAGTGAGTGGTGAGTAGCGAGTAGCGGGTAGGGGAGTAGCGAGTAGGGAGTAGCGGGTAGGGAGTAGCGAGTAGTGAGTAGGGAGTAGCGAGTAGGGCGTTGTGAGTAGTGAGTAGTGAGGAGGGAGTAGCCAGGAGTCAGTAGTGAGTAGTGAGTAGGGAGTAGTGCGTAGCGAGTCGGGAGTAGCGAGTAGTGAGTAGTAGGTGGTGAGTAGCGAGTTGTGAGTAGTGAGTGGGGAGTAGGGAGTAGTGAGTAATGAGTAGTGAGAAGCGAGAAGTGGGTATTGAGTAGTCGGTATTGAGTAGCGAGTAGTGAGTAGTGAGTAGTGAGTCGTGAATCATGAGTAGAGAGTTTTGAGAATCGATTTGCGACTAGTGGCTAGCGAGTAGGGGGTAGTGAGCAGTGAGAAGCGAGCAGTGCGTAGTGGGTAGTGCATATGTCCTATTGGGTAGCTAGTGGCGGATAGTGAGTAGTGAGTTCCGCGAAGTGCGTAGTGAGTAGTGAGTTGTTATTTCTCAGTAGTAAGTAGTTGTTAGTGGGTAGTGAGTAGTGCCTACTGAGTAGTGAGTAGTGAGTAGTGGGCAGTGAGTAGTGCTTACTGAATAGTGAGTATTGATTACTGGGTAGTGAGTAGTGAGTTGGGAGTAGTGAGTAGGGAGTAGGAAGTAGTGAGTAGTGGTAGTGGGAGCGTATTGAGTAGTGAGTAGTGGGTAGGGAATAGCGCGTATTGGGTAGCGAGTAGGGCGTAGGGAGTAGCGAGTAGTGAGTAGTGAATAGTGAGTACTGTGTAGGGAGTAGGGAGTAGCTAGTAGCGAGTAGTGGATAGCGAGTAGTGAGTTGTGGGCAGTGAGTAGTGAGTAGTGAAGTGTGCGTAGTGAGTTGTGGATAGTGGTTAGTGGGTAGTGAGTAGGGATTCGTGATTAGCGAGTAGTGGGTCGTGAGTTGTGTTTAGCGAGTAGCGAATATTGAGTCGTGGGTAGTGAATAGTGAGTAGTTTGTAGTGACTAGTGAGTAGGGGGTAGGGAGTAGGGAGTAGTGAGTAGTGCGTCGTGGGTAGTGAGTCGTGGGTAGTGAGTAGTGAGTCGTGAGTAGTGGGTAGTGAGTAGTGAGTAGTGAGAAGTGAGTCGTGAATAGCGAGTAGTGAGTTGTGGATAGTGAATAGTGCGCAATGAGTAGTGAGCACTGTTTGGGGCTAGGGTTTGGGTTTGGACATAGGGTTAGGGGTTAGGGCAAGGGTGAGGATTAGTCTTGGGGGTGGTAGGGGTCGGGTTCCGGAGACCGGGGGCGCCGTGGCGAAAGGGGGAGAAGGGGGGGGGGTGAATTTGGCGGCCGTAGGGGGAGAGGGGGGGGTTTGGACCCCCCCCCCTTTTTGAAAGGGGGGGAGGGGGGGGGGTCCCCGACGACGGACCGGGAAAGGGGGGATGGGGGGGTGGGGTGTCCCCGACGACGGATCGGGAAAGGGGGGGAGGGGGTGGGGGGGGTCCCCGTCGACGGATTGGGGAAAGGGGGGGGAGGGGGGTCCCAACCCCTTCCCCCATTGGGGTCATCCAGCGGCGCGCCCTCCCACAGAACCACTCGGGAGGAAAAGCCAGTGCCCCGGGCGGGG
>CAUYUJ010003892.1:549822-577837 GCA_963575745.1 Prorocentrum cordatum
CATTCCCATTGCCATTGTCATTACCATTACCATTACCGTTACCGTTGCCATTGCCATTGTCATTGCCTCGCTACCCCGTTACCACTATCATTACCGTAACCATTACCAGTACCATTACCAGTACCATTACCATTACCATTACCATTGCCATTGCCATTGCCATTGCCATTCGAGGATTTCAGTAGGAATCATTCAGTGGAGGGTTTCAGTAGGAATCCACATGTGGAGGATTTTGGTAGGAATCATTCAGTGGAGGGTTTCGATAGGAACCCTTCTGTCGAGGATTTTACTGTGAATCCTTCTTATGGGGGCGTCCAATAGGAATCCTTCTAGGGGGGAGGGCAGATGTGGTCACGTCGCATTCCTTTTTTTTTTCTTTTTTTTTTCTACTGGCGCCCCCCCCCCCTCAGAAAAAAAAATGTTGTTTTTTAGGTTTTTCTGTTTTTTCTTTCTGGGGGGTGGGGGGGGAGGCGCCTGGAGAAAAAAAAGGCAGAGAGGTAGCAGGAGGGGGAGAGGGAGGAGGAGGAGGAGGAGGGAGGAGGAGGAGAGGAGGGGGAGGGGGAGGGGGAGGAGGAGGAGGAGGAGGAGGAGGAGGAGGAGGAGGAGGAGGAGGAGGAGGAGGAGGAGGAGGAGGGGGCGGAGGAGGAGGAGGAGGAGGAGGACGACACAGAGCAGAGTTTGCACAGAAACAGTCGCGAACTCAGCGCGAAACCCTCGCGCGCGCGCTTTTGAACCCCTGCGACTCCACATTCCCCCGTTCTCGAGGAGGAGGAGAGGAGAGGAGGAAGAGGAGGAGGAGGCGGAGGAGCAGGAGAGGAAGAGGAGGGGAGGGGTGAGGGGGAGGGGGAGGGCCGAGGGCAATGGGGGAGGGGGAGGGGGGGGGGTTTTGGCGGGAGGAGGAGGGCAGGGGGGGGAGGAGGAGGGCAGGGGGGGGGAGGAGGAGGAGGAAGAGGAGGAGGAGGAGGAGGAGGAGGAGGAGGAGGAGGAGGAGGAGGAGGAGGAGGAGGAAGAGGAGGACCAGTGTAAACCGACAGGACTTGCCTCATTGGAAAACAACTGTTTGAAGATTTCGAAGCATGCCAAGACATTGTTCTCGGTATGCCAACCGCCACGGATGAACCTGACTGTTGCGTCTTGCCAGAACGCCATTCGTGGGATTTAAACTCCGCGAGTAATCGTAACTGTTGCGCCTTCATAATCGTGAATCCTTGAAGCACATTACATCTGGTACGTCGACCAGATTCCGTGAAACTCTTACAAGTGTTTAGCGAGAATGTGCGCGGTGCTAAGGCGAGAGCAACATTTTGAAAAGGAGCCACCCTCAATCCGTGAAGCTCTTGCAAAATTTGGGTAAGAATGTGCGCGCGGCGCTATCGCGAGAGCCAGATCTTGAAAACGACCCGCACTCAATCCGTGAAGCTCTTGCATTTTTGAATACGAATGTGCGCGGCGCTAAGGCGAGAGCCAGATCTTGAAAACCACTCGCACTCAATCCGTGAAACTCTTGCAAATCTTGGGTACGAGTGCGCGCGGCGCTAAGGCGAGAGCCACATTTTGAAAGCCACCCGCCCTCCATCTGTGACGCTGTTGCCAATGTTTTAGCTTCAGGGTCATAGCTGGTGAGGAAGTCTCTGGCAAAACGCCCGGCCCGCCCTCAAAACTGGCTGGCGTCGGGATGCGACAGGGAGAAATTGTGTATCAGGAGAAGGAGTGGAGCAGCCGCAGGAGCCAAGCCAAGGAGAAGGAGGGGGTCCTCCTCCCCCTCCTCCTCCTCCTCCTCCTCCTCCTCCTGCTCCTGCTCCTCCTCCTCCTGCTCCTCCTCCCCCCCTCCCTCCTCCTCCTCCTCCTCCTCCTCCTCCTCCTCGTCCTCCTCCTTCTCCTCCTTCCTCAGGGGGTGCCTCTTCGCGCCGCTCCGGGGGCCCAGGAGGGGCTTGTCGAGCACGCGTGGGGGTGGCCCGTCGCCGGAGGGACCTCTGTCGCGGCCCGCCAGAGGTCTCCCGCTCTCCGATCTGCACGAACGAAATGGGCACGGAAAGCATGGGTACAATGCCCAACAGCGGATCTGGTTCATTCTGAACAGGACTCGATGTCCGCGCCGCCGCGGCCTGTGTCCATTCGAGACAGGAGGCCGCCCGCCCAACAGCGGCCGCTGTTGGTTTGGGACAACATTTGTTGTTGGGCATTGTGCCCATTCTTTCCGTACCCATTTCGGGCGTTCAAATCCGAGAGCGATGCGACAGCAGCGGCTTGCGCTCTTGGGCTTGGCCTCCCGTGCCCCCGCCGCGCACCAAAGGCCACCCTCGCTGACAGCCAAGACGCTGGAACCAGGGCCGCTTTAGGCTCAGGAGGGGCTCGGAGCTTCGGGCCGTTTCTTATAGATTTATGCCGTGGAGCCTGTCTGTGGCCTAGACCCACCGTAGCCAGAAAAGCCCAGTGGTTCCTTATCATGTGTTGTCTATTTATTCTAGCGCGACGACTGTAGGGCCACTCACGTGCGGCCGAACAGATCGCGCCGCCCTGGCCCCAGGAGGCCGGGACTCTCTCCCCAGGGGGCACGTCGTTTTCTTCCGTCCCCGATCCATTCTGGATTGTCTTGGGCCACCCTTCTGGAGCTGGGCCTCCCCCTGGCCACCCTGGCCGCCCAAAAGTCCCTCCATGCGACACGAACCAGCGACGAGAGCGGCGCAGCAGTGCCACAAGACGCCCCGAGATGGCCCCGAGATGGCCGAGGAGCTCCCACGAGGCCTCCCAAGGCGCCAACAGCGGGCCCCGGAGGCCGACCCCTGGGCCTGGCTCTCGCCGCGAGCCCTCTCGGCTCTGGCCGCGCCGGGGCGCCGCGCCGACCGAGCGATGCGCGCGGGCGCGGCCAGCGCGGCAGAGGCCGCGCGCGAGGCTGCCCGCGGCAGCCCCGGCGCGGCCGAGGCGAGCTCCTCCTCCTCCTCCTCCTCCTCCTCCTCCTCCTCCTCCTCCTCCTCCTCCTCCGCGAGGCTGCCCGCGGCAGCCCCAGCGCGGCCGAGGCGAGGCCCGCGGCGGCGCCCTCGACCGGAGCCGTCGGCGCCCTCGGGCGCAGCGCGGCCGCCACGAGCGCCACGCCTGCGGCGTGGCCACCGAAGGACCGGGGTTGGCTGCGTGTGAGAGTGCTCCTTGGCCGGAGTGACCTCCCCAGACCCCCCTCGCGTTGTGAGAAATTCGCGACGGGAGGTTTTCTGCTATTTTCGGTCTCCGGGGGCCCCTACTGGGCCTCGGGGCCATTGTGAAACATCACGACGTCGGGGGTTTGGGTCTGGTGCGGGCACACTGGGGGTCCCAGATGGCCGAAAGGGATGCGGTAGCAGCGGCTTGCGCGCTCTTTTGTTCGCCTCCCCGCGCCCCCCCAAAGCCGCGCACTAGAGGTCACTCTTGCCAAGGGCCACGAGCGAGTAGCCGACAGATGAGGCAAGGAGAGTCGATGGTCGAAGGAGAAGCAACTGCACAAACAGAACCTTTCGGAGTTCGGCGCGGATTTCTTGCATCTGCGCTGGAACCCCCTGGCGGCGCCTCTGGCGCTGCCCCTGGCGCGCTCTGCGCGAACGCGCATCTCAGACCCCCCCGCCTCGTGCAAAAAGCATGGCGATAGTCAGGAGGGAAAGAAACACACAGACACAATTAATCGTCGACTCCCAGGAAAATATGGGAAGTGTGGGGGAAGACAAACACCCAGGAAATATAAAAATATGGGGAATATTTTTATTTGTGTGCATTTATTTGTGGGTCCTGGGGCCCCTTCAATTTTCGGATTCTCGGAACCCTCACCAGGCCCTGGGCCTGCCGAAAACGATCGGGGATGGACCACTGATCCCTGAGGGGCAAGGACGGCCAGAGCAGGGCGAGTCGAGATAACCGTAGTTGGCCATCAGGGGGCCTTTGTCGCCACGGCTGGACGCAGCTGGGACGATTGGTGCGTGTGCACCCCAGGAGGAGTCTGGGGACCGACTTTGAGCTGTCGTTGTCTCAACTCGCCCTACTCCGCGATAGGAGGGGCGAGGCGAAACCACCACCACCATCGCCGCCACCACCGACACCACCGCCGCCGCCGCCACCACCACCGCCACCACCACCACCACTCTTAGCGAGAGGGGGGACCACACCACCAAGAGGACTCCCCGGCGCCTCGCGCTGGTGGCGGAAGTGTCGTCGGCAGCTTGCCAGCCTCGGGGTGCTCTCCAACAGCTGCGCCTCGCCGAGAGCGCTCCCGGGGTGCCCCGATCGCCCCTCTGGGCGGCGGGACGCCCGAGCTGTGGCCCGAAAGCCAGGGGGCAGCGACATGGGGCCGGATTGCCCCAAACACCCTTGCCCCCGAGGAGGGGAGGCATCGACCCCGGGAGGGGAGCCATCGACCCCGAGTCGCTCACCCGCGCGGGATCAGCCCAAACACCATGACTTCTAACCCGCACCAGCGCTCACGGTGGCTGCGCGGCGGTGGTGAGCGCGCGCCTCCTGGCCATTACCGCTTCTCGGCAGCGAGATGCCCTGAGATGCTTGTGCCGTTGGCTCGGCTCGGACGTGCGCCTGCAGTCGGCGGCGGGCCCATGGGGAAAGCGAGAGGGAGCGGGCCTTGCTCGGGAGGCTCGGGAGCCCCCCGCGGCCTTCGGAGAAGTTTTCGATAGGTTTTCCCCGAAGGCGCCGAAGGCTTCTCAGGAGGCGCGAGGGCTTCTGAGAAGTCCCGCCGTCTTCTGAGAAGGCCGTCTCCTTCCCACTTCCCCCTCCCCCCCCCTCCACCTCCCCATCTCCCCCCCCCCATGTAGCAGGCCGTTTTCGGCGCCCGTTTCAAGCAGGTGGGGTTTCCCCCATAGGACGCACCGTTGCAAGCAGTGGCATTCAGCAGAGGTCCAGAGCCAGACTCCCCCCCCCCTTTACGCCCAGTGTCGAACCGCCGAAAAAGAAAAAGCGCCCACGTCCGTGGCGATCTTCGAGCTCGTGGGGCCCTCGCGGGGCCCCAGGACCGTCAGAAATCGACTCGGGATGAGGAGCCGATTCCCCAAGAAGGGGTCCAGATTTCTGGGGGCCCCCGCCCTGTGAAGAAGTCCCGACGTCGGGGGCTTGGGGCTGGACGTGTCCCCTCGGAGGATGGCGCCGCCCTCCGGCTGGTCGTCCGGGAGCACCACGCCTTCGGCATGGCCCACAGGTCGGCAGGGGGAGGGCTCCAGACGAAGAGCTGGCCCAGGGGAGGCGCCCCGGAAGCCAGCGCTCCCCCGGGCGGGACCCACTTGCTCCTCTCATGCCAGGGGAGGCCGATCTGTTTTCCACGAGGGCTCCGTGGGCCCACTCGGGCGCCGCTCTTGTTGGGTGTGTGTGTGCCGGCTCCTCTCCGGGCGCGGGGGCACATCCGCGGCGACCCAGGGCCCCCCCTCGCAGAAGAAGCGGGCCCTGCGGAGGCGAGGCGGTGCTGGCCAGTGGCCCTCTCCCCGGCAGGCTGCCCCGACGTGACTCCGCCTGGGACTTCCTCACGGGCATCGAGGACGACATCGTCGTCCGCAGCGCGGCGTACCGTGGCATGTTGCAGGGCAAGACGCCGGACCGCGGCTCAGTCTCGGTGTGCTCTCCGTGAGCTTACCGGCCACGCCGATTCCACGATACGATGGTCAGCTTCCCCTGCGCTCGCGTCCCCTTCGGACCTTCGGGGGGCGGAGGGAGGGAGGGAGGGGGGTGAGAGGGAGGGACATGCAGGGCTTGCGATCATAGGCGTGGGTTGGTGTAAAAGCTTATGACGTTCACTTCCGATGGGGACGCTCGGGCTTCCCTCCCGCCGCAGTTCCTCTCTCCTGCCCTTCTCCCCATCCGCCCTGCTCAATCCTCCCTCGTTCCCTCTCCCTCCTCCCTACTCCCCTCCTTCCTCCCCCATCCTCCCTCCTCATCCACTCCTCCTCTCCTCCTTCCCCTCCTCCCTCGTCCTTCCTCCCTCCTGCCTCCTTCCTTACCCATCCCCTTCCCTACTTCCGTCGCTGTCTTTCTCGTATTATTGTGATGAGTATGTTATTATTTTCTTCTTCGTCTTCTTCTTCTTCTTCTTCTTCTTCTTCCCCAGCGGGTTGATCGGCGTTCTGCATCCAGCTCGGCTCAGGAGAGCCCCGTGAGCGACGACGTCCCAGGCCGATGCGGACAGAAGGCTGCATCGGCATGCCCGCATCGTCGGGCTGCACTGCCTCAGCTTGGCTGGGTGGGCAGCCCAGCCCGGAGCGGGCAGCCTCTCCCCGTGCCCGCGATGGCCGCCGCGATCGTGCATGGGGCGGCAGGGGGGCGTGCCGAGGCCCCGCGGCCTGGCCCGCTCTCGCCGAGGGGCGACGCGCGGCGCGCCCCCCTCGAGCAGCCCATGTGGATGACGGTGGACGGCCATCGGGGGTGAACAGAACCCCCAGCAGTGACACGTCGATTAGTGAATTGTCCGTTTTCGGTTCTCGAGATGGCGCCGTGGCCGTTATTTTCCAGGCTTCTTGCGCCCGCCAGGTTTTGGCCTCAGGTCGTTTTCACTAAACCACGTTTTACTAAAGGGGGGTCTGTCCATCCCCGAGGCCACCTGCGCGCGCAGCTGCGCCTCACGGGGTTTCACGGGACGCCCGTGCTCGTGGTCGTCCTGCTCTTCCTGCGGCCCTCCGAGGCCGGCCGCGTGCGCACGTGCGACCGCTTCTTCCAGCGCGTGGGCGGCCACGAGAAGGCGGGCCGGGGGCAAGGGTTCAGTTCGAGAGTCGCCATGGGTCTAGGCCTCCCAGATGGGATCGGAGCAGAGCTCGACCCTTTCGACGCAGACGTCGCCGATCGACACCCTTGGGTCCTCCACGGCCCCCAAAACTGTCGGAAGAGTACTCAGGACGAAAAGTTGGTCTAGGAGGAGGGCCTGGGGTCTAGGACCCGTTTGTTTCGTGCCAAAAGCGGGCGGGAGGGGACGGGGAGGAGAAGCGAAGGAGGGAGGAGGGAGGAGGGGTGCTCAGAAGAGGAGCTGAAGTCGAAGGCAAGATGTGGGTAGGACTATGCTCTTCAAGGGTGTTTCGATTCGCTTCCACTTCTAGTGCAACCCGTGAGTTCCGTCACACGGCGTACTATCAGCGCAGATGTTTCATCCGTGCGTTGGTCGGTCTTTTGTGATTACGTTCAAATTGCCTGAACATCTCACCCTGGAGTTCAAACAGCAAATTTAAGTTCATGCTGAGTTGCTGCTGCTGCTGCTGCTGCTGCGGAGGAGGAGGAGGAGGAGGAGGAGGAATGGTGGGGGGGAGGATGACAAGATGGGCGGCCGTTCAGGATGCTTCTACCGAGCTCTCCCGCACAAGACTGGTGAAGCTATCTGGGGGCCGTTTGGGAAGCAGCGCTGCATTGCAGCAGCGCTGGTGCCGCCGTGAATCTGCACGGCATGGTCGTTGCAGTCATTCCGAGGGCCTCTTGGAGGCATCTCGGGGGGGCCTCATTTTGTGGTGCCTCTTTGGAGCATCTCGGGGACCTCGCGTGGGCCTGTTGGGGTCTCGAGGGGAGCCCGCCTGGGGCAGGGCGCGAGCTAAACCGTGCTGTGGCGTAACGAAGACAGAACGGGGGGAACCGACAATAGAACGAACAACACGATTCAGCTTTGGCCCTGTTGAGGCCACTTTGCAGAACCTTTTTGGGGACCTCTCGTGGACCTCTTGGGGCTCCAGGGGAGCCTGTCCAGGGTCTCGGGGCCGTCTTTGGCGTGATCAGTTTGCCAAGCTTTGCTTCGAGGAGGCTCAGTCCAATCCTCTTGGAGCCGCGCGATCTGGAGGGCCTCCTGGAGGGCCTCCTTGGGAGTTTCTCGGTTCTCCCCAGGCTTTCTGAGGCCTTCCGAGGTTGCCAGATAGGTACTCAACACGATTCCCCAAACAGTGTTTGCACTTAGGGGTTCTTACTTCTGTTCAAAGAAACTGGGCCTGACCCTCGGTCTGGCGGCTCCGTGGCCGCCGTCGCCGCCACGTCGCCGCCTTGTCTCCGCCCGTCGTCTGGGTCTGACAGTCGGTCTGGCGGCTCCGTGGTCGCCGTCGCCGCCCCGTCGCCGCCTCGGCGCCGCCCGTCGTCTGGGCCTGCGTGGCGGTCTGGCGGCTCCGTTGTCGCTGGCGCCGCCCCGTCGCCGCCTAGATGGGCCTGCGTGGCGGTCTGGCGGCTCCGTGGTCGGCGTCGCAGCCATGTCGTCGCCTTGTTTTCGCCTGTCATCTGGGCCTGACCGTCGGTCTGGCGGCTCCGTGGTCGCCGGCGCCGCCGCGTCGTCTCCTCGTCGCCGCACCGTCGCCGCCTAGATTCTCCTTTCTAAAAAGAGAATAGACTCTACCCCCCCCGGACTTATCGGTTCCCCCTGGGATAGTATGATTTCATATATATATATATATATATTCTGCACACTCGTCCATCCTAAGTATGAGATCGTATCATCCCAGCTAGGCCGGTTTCCTCCCCCCTGAGGTTCCCTTGTGAAAACACTAAGCGGTGACATTTTTTGTTCTAACATAGCATTTTTTCACGAATCCCTTGCAAACAATGGGACAAAGTGCACACGCGCGCGTTGTCGCGCGCGCATGCCGAAGTCCTTCAAAAACCTTGGGTGTCGGAAGGATTTCGCAATCGAGAATCCTCTGCAAAAAACGGGACGAAGTGCAGACGCTCGCGTCGTCGCGGGCGTATGCCGAAAACCTTCAAAACCCATCGGTTTCGGAAGGATTTCAAAATCGTGTGTCCAAAAAACCGACAAAAACCCAAGGTTTCGCAACACGGATTTTCAACAAAAGCGTGCGCGCGCGCTCTTGCGTCCTCGTCGTCGTCGTCGTCGTCGTCGTCGTCGTCGTCGTCGCCTACGTCGTCCTCTGTCTTTCCTCGTGTTCGTCGTCGTCGTCCTCTTTGGCGTCGTGGTCGTTTCCGTCGTCGTTGTCGCCGTGGTCGTCCTTCCTCCTCCTCCTCCCACGTCGTCGTCGTCGTCCGTCGTCGGCGTCTCGTCTTCGTCCCTCTTATTTCGTCGCCGTCGTCGTCGTCGTCGTTGTCGCCATCGTCTTCCCTCCTCCCTCGTCGTTGTCGTCGTCGGCGTCGCCGTCCTTCCTCCTTCGTCGTCGTTCGCGTCGTCGCCGTCCTCCCTCCTCCCTCGTCATTGTCGTCGTTGTCGTCGTTATCGCCGTCGTCGTCCTTCCTCCTCCCTCGTCGTCGTCTTCGTTGGCGTCGTCGTCGTCGTCTTCGTCGTCGGTGGCGTCGGCGTCGTTGTCGTCGTTGAAGTCGTCGGAGACGTCGTCGGTGTCGTCCTAGTCGTTGTCGTCGGTGTCGTCGTAGTCGGTCTTAACAGGTTTTGCAAACCAAGTTGCGGGTGGGTGGGTGGGATGTTTGCGCGAGCAGTGGAGAGGACAGCTTCAAGACAGTCAAAGTGGATTGCACGGCATAGATTGCACCATGTCGGTTACACCAAATATATTCTCCTTTTTTGAAATCCCCCCCGGGTATTACCCGCCCTCTTTTCGTATTGCATTTTGCATATGATTCTGCCCCATCGTCCACCCCTAGTATGAACACATACCATCCCAGCCCAAACGGTATCGACACCCCCCGCCATCCTCTGCAACAAATGCTAAACGCGCAAACTCGTTTATCACAAATCATCAGTTTCCAAGAACCATTTTTTGCAAACATAAGACGAAGTGCGCACGCGCGCGTCGTCGCGCGCACATGCCGAAATCTCTCGAACACCTTTTTGGTGTCGTGAGGATTTTTTAAATCGAGCATCCAGAAAGCATGTAGCAACACATGGTTTCGCAACACGGGCTTTCAAACAAAAGTTTTCGCGCGCGTTCTTGCGAATACGTAAGAAATTATGATGTTTCAAGATCCCAAGACAATTCTACCAAGCGGGCTTCGCGCGTGCGCATGTCGACATCGTTCGGGCGCCCTTTCGCGCGTGTTGTCGCGAGAATCCTCTGCAACGAATGAGACGAACTGCGCGCGCGCGTCGTCGCGTGCCGCCGAAATCCGTCAAACACCTTTTTTGGTTTCCTAAGGGTTTCAAGTCCAGTGTAGCGAAACCATTTTAACACATGGTTTGCAGCATAAGGTTTAAAAAGCTTGCGCTCGCGCTCTGGCGAATCCTGTTTTCATCATTTTCGTTGGATTCTGCCCAACGCATGCCGAAGGCATTCGAACGCCTTGCGCGCGCGCTGGGGGGGGGGCACGACCCGTGTCACAAATACCATGCGGGCCACTCGCGCGTCGGCCGCGCGCGCATGTCGAACTCCCCCCAACACCTTCATCACCGACGCGGGGACGCAGTCATCGTCGTCAGCGTGATCAGCATCGGCGCCGTCACTGGCCGTGCCTTCGTCGTTGTCAGCGTCGCCACCAATACCGCTACTATCATATTCGTGTCTACTGTTGTTGGCGTTGCCAAGATACCGCGCCCGCCCAAGTTGCCGACTCGCACTGAGGTGCCCGCTTGGATGCGCCCGGCGGTCGCCGCCACCACCGCCGCGTCGGTCGCGCCAAACTAGTTGGCCGCCGTGTTCAAGTGCATGTGCGGGCTGGCACGGCCGCGGATATGCACCAGCCAACACCAGACATTCATGGCAATCGCCGCCGCTCCTGCTTTGTAAGGCAAGTTGCAGGTGTGCGGGTGGGGTGATTGCGAGCGCCGTGGAATATGTTACCCAGCGTGGACCCCAGACAGTGTGCTCTATGTTGTACATATACGTACGAATATACATGTGGTGCGTAACCACTATGTGTACATGTGGTGTGCAAAACACGTCGTGCAATACAGGTTGGGCAACCGACGTTACGCAATAAGCGTGAACCAAGTTATGTGTTGCAATTTATGTTGTGTAATTGATTTTTACCCATGATGTGACACACCCCGCGCTCTTGCAAACATCCCACCCACCCACCCGCAACTTGGTTTGCAAAACCTGCTAAGACCGACCACGGCGACACCGACGACAACGATTACGACGACACCGACGACGTCTCCGACGACTTCGACGACGACAACGACGCCGACGACGACGAAGACGACGACGACGCCAACGAAGACGACGACGAGGGAGGAGGACGGACGACGACGGCGACAACGACGACAACGACGACAACGACGAGGGAGGAGGGAGGACGGCGACGACGCGAACGACGAAGAAGGAGGAAGGACGGCGACGCTGACGACGACAACGACGAGGGAGGAGGGAAGATGACGACGACAACGGCGACGACGACGACGGCGACGAAATAAGAGGGACGAAGACGAGACGCCGACGACGGACGATGATGACGACGAGGGAGGAGGAGGAAGGACGACCACGGCGACAACGACGACGGAAACGACCACGACTCCAAAGAGGACGACGACGACGAACACGAAGAAACACAGAGGACGACGTAGGCGACGACGACGACGACGACGCGGGAGGAGGGAGGACGCGACGACGACGACGACGACGACGACGCAAGAGCGCGCGCGCACGCTTTTGTTGAAAATCCGTGTTGCGAAACCTTGGTTTTTTGTAGGTTTTTTGGACACACGATTTTGAAATCCTTCCGAAACCGATGGGTTTTGAAGGATTTCGGCATACGCGCGCGACGACGCGCGCGTCTGCACTTCGTCCCATCTTTTGCAGAGGATTCTCGCGACGGCACACGCGCAAGGGCGTTCGACAGATTTCGACATGCGCGCGCGCGAAGTCCGTTTAATAGCATTTTGTGAAAATCTTGAAAAACGAATGGTTTTCTGAAGATTTCGCAAGAGCTCGCGCGGAAGCTTGTTTAGCAAATCCGCGTTGCGAAACCATATATGTTTGTATGTTTTTTTTTGGAAACTCGATTGCGAAATCCTTCCGACACCGAAGGTTTTTGAAGGATTTTGGCATGCGCGCACGACGACGCGCGTGCGCACTTCGTCCCATGGTTCTGCAAGGGATCCACGACAAAGTGTTATGTTGAAGCAAAATATGTAACCGCACAGTTTTTGACTAAGGAACCTCAGGGGGGAACCCGGTTGGCCAGGGACATTGTGATTTCATAGTTAACATGAACATATGGCCAAACTCATATATGATTTACACACCCAGAAGGGGTAGCGATAACTCCGGGGGGTAGAGTTTATTTTGTTTTCAAGAGGGAGAATGTGCACATGTTGTACATTGCATAATATGCAACATGTGTGGTGCAAACTACGTGGTGCAACCTATGTGGTGCGCAGTCCATGTGGTGCAATCGACGTGGCCCAATCTGAGCGGTGCAACATATGCCCTGCAATATACGTTGTCCAATGGATGTGGTGCAATCGACCTGGTGTAATTTATGTGGCGCAATTGATTTTTACAGACGAGTTGACACATCCCGCGCTCTTGCAAACATCCCACCCACCCACCCGCAACTTGGATTTCAAAACCCAGGGCGATGACGATGACGACGCCGACGACAACAACAACGACGACACCGACGACGACGACGACAACGACGCCGACGACGACGACGTCGACGACGACGACGCAGACTTCGACGACGACGAAGATGACGACGACGCCGACGACGACGAAGACGACGACGACGACGTCGCCAACGGAGACGACGACGAGGGAGGAGGGAGGACGACGACGGCGACAACGACGACAACGACGATAACGACGAGGGAGGAGGGAGGACGGCGACGACGCGAACGACGAAGAAGGAGGACGGACGGCGACGCCGACGACAACAACGACGAGGGAGGAGGGAAGATGACGACGACAACGACGACGACGACGACGACGACGGCGACGAAATAGGAGGGACGACGACGAGACGCCGACAACGGACGACGACGGCGACGACGAGGGAGGAGGAGGAAGGACGACCACGGCGACAACGACGACGGAAACGACCACGACGCCAAAGAGGACGACGACGACGAACACGAAGAAAGACAGAGGACGACGTAGGCGATGACGGCGACGACGCGGGAGGAGGGAGGACGGTGACGACGACGACGACGACGACGACGACGCAAGAGCGCGCGCGCACGCTTTTGTTGAAAATCCGTGTTGCGAAACCTTGGTTTTTTGTAGGTTTTTTGGACACACGATTTTGAAATCCTTCCGAAACCGATGGGTTTGAAGGAGTTCGGCATACGCGCGCGACGACGCGCGCGTCTGCACTTCGTCCCACTTTTTGCAGCGGATTCTCGCGACGGCACACGCGCAAGGGCGTTCGACAGATTTCGACATGCGCGCGCGCGAAGCCCGTTTAATAGCATTTTGTGAAAATCTTGGAAAGCGCATGGTTTTCTGAAGATTTCGCAAGAGCTTGCGCGGAAGCTTGTTTAGCCAGTCCGTGTGGCGAAACCCTGTGGTTTTGTATGTTCTTTGGAAACTCGATTGCGAAACCCTTCGGCGAAACCCTTCCGGCACCGAGGGTTTTGTAAGGATTTCGGCATCCGCGCGCGACGACGCGCGCGTGCGCATTTCGTCTTATTTGTGCAAAAGGATTCGCGAAAAATTGTTGTGTTAAAACAAAATGTCGCCGCATAGTGTTATTTGTACCAGGGAACCTCAGAGGGGGGAACCCGCCTCACGGGGATAGTGTAAATTCATATTTAGGATGGACATGTGGTCATAATCATATATGATTTGCTACCCGCAAGGGGGAGTGATAACGCCGGGGGGGGGGTAGATCTTATTTTGTTTTTAGAAAGGAGAATCTATGTGGTCCCGCCCTTAGTTGCCGTTCGAAACGATCAAGGCGTGCGTTCCCTTTTCAGTTTGCGTTCTTGGAGATCTGAAAACGGAATTTAAATAACGATAATCGATAACGAGAAAAATGGTGCCACCGAGGAACGGAAACGAAACAACGATTCCCGCAATGTTTGTCCAAGGCCTTCGAGGCGGAAACAAGGGGCATTCGCGGCGGCATTCGGGGCGGCGGCATTCCGTTCAGTCGCGGTCGGAGGAGGCGCCCACAACGGAGGAGGCGTTGCCGCTTTCGACGGGCACGGGCTCGGCCCCGTCTACGCAATCGTCTGCATACGTTCTTTCTCCTGTCCGCTTTCATGGATGGAGCGGATGGGTAGATGGATGGATGGGTGGATGGGTGGATTGGCAGATGGGTGGATGGGTAAAAGGATGACCATGCGTAATTCTCGACTATTCATCACCGCCCTTTCCAATAGAAACAAATATTGTTCTGAACCCCCTTGTCCTAAACCCCCGCGGAACTTTCAGGACCTACGCTTTGCTTGGTGAGCGCTGCCATCCCAAGAGCGCGGGCCTTGCTGGCGGGCACCCTTGACCCAGGCGGCTGCGTCGGTGGGGGTGGAACTCCAGGAGATGTTTTTTGGGGGCGGTTGCACGTGAGCTGAAAACGTACGGGAATCGCATCTGAAACAATAGAAAACGGAGCGGGCGGACAAGGGAAGCAACGGGGAGTTGGAAATGGGGAAATCATCTGCCTTGATCCCCCTGCGCAGCCGTCTCAGTCAATGGTGCCAGCCAGCAGGGGCCGCGCGCTCGGAATGACAGCGCTCACCAAGCCTAGCGTGCCTCGACGGGCCGCCCGAGCCCGTGCCAGTCGAAGACGGCAGTGTCTCTTCCGCTCCTGGCGCCTCTTCCGACGGCGATTGAGGCATGCAAGGGGCCCCAAGCTTGGGTGCGCGAGATGACCTACCGCCTCTGTGGGAGAGACGGAACAGAAACAGAACGGCACTCTGAAAACTGACCAAAAAATCGAGTCGGGCATTGCAACGGGATCGGAAACAAGATTGCTGCGAATGCCGATTGAAACGGACACACGACGGAACCTGAAAGGGGCACAACATGTGAAAGCTCAACACGTGGGAACAAAGCGCCCTGACCGTTTTGAGAGACATCTAAGGTGCAATACATGTGGTGCAATATGTATGGTATCCAGTGGCGTTGCCGCAGATATCCGCCACCGCGCTTGTGGAAGCGACGAAGCGAGGTACCAGCGGGGCAGGGCAGGCAAGGCAGTTGTGAGGGCAGGCAAGGCAGTTGTCCACGGCGGCCCCAGAGGGCGCCAAAATGGCCCCAGAGAGCTCCCACAGACTCGAGACCTGCCCAGAAAGCCAAAGAGAACCCAAGAATTCTGCACGGGGTTCCAGCAGGCTCCGAACAGTTCTTAAAACAAACTCGCAAGAGGCCCTCCAAGAACCGAAAGGAGCCCCCAGAGCCCTCGACTGCCCACAAGGTCCATCATACGCCTGAAGCGGCAGACTAGGTCGACTGACCAGCACGGCAGACCAGCGTGGCAGGCCATCATCATGAAGCCGCGTCAGTAGGTGCCAACGTCACACTAAGCGTTCAGAACTAAGCGTTTTGGAAGCATTTGGGAGGCAGTTTCTTTTGGGCGCGGTCTTGGAGGAACCCCCAGACGGCTGAATCTGTATAACCATGGAAAATAGGAAATTGGTTGCAACATTTAAGTTCATGCGTAAGCGTTATGGGGCCATCTTGGAGGCAGTTGTTGGGCCTCTTTGGGAGCGTCTTGGAGGCATCTTGGAGGCTTCTCGGGGGCGTCTTGGAGTTTTGGGGCCTCTTGGGGGCCTTCCGGGAGCCTCTTAGGGGCCTGTTGGGGCCTCTTGGGACATTCTGGGGGTCTCTTCAGGTCTTTGGGGGCCTCCTGGGGGCGTCTTGGGGCCGAAGGCTCGAAATGTTAGTTTTTCCTCCTCCAGGCCCTCTCTTGGGCTTGTCAAGACGGCCTTCTTGGGCCGTCTCGGGCGCCTCTTGCGCCGTCTTGGAGCCTTTCGGGCCGTCTTAGAACTCTCTTTGGTGCCTCTTGGGCCGTCTCGGGGTGATATTGGGGGCCTCTTGGGCCGTCTTGGACGCCGTGAAGGCTCACAAGGCGAATCTGCTGAAAATTCAAGCTTGTCGAAGGGAGTCGGCGATGTTTGCCTCTTGGGGCCCTTTTGGGAGGCCTCGCGGGGGCCCCTTGAGGCGTCTTGGAGGCTTCCAGAATCGTCTTGGAGCCATCTTGGGCGTCTCGGCGCGATCTTTCGGCGACTCGCGCCCCCCCCTGGTGCGTCTTGGGTGCCTGTCTGGGCCCTCTGGGCCAGAGTTCTGGGGCCTTCTAGGCCCGTGGTGGCCATGGAGGCGAGGGGGCTGGGGGGGCGGGCGAGCGTTGGGGACAGGGGGTGATCGAACCTCCTTCCCGACACTTCGTAGTTGGGTACAGTCAACGCGCATAGTAAGGACAAACTATTTTTTCAAGGGTACCCTTGGGTCCTTGCCTGCCTCAGCCTCTGCGGCCCGTCCCTAGCAATTTTCGCAGGCCTGTTTCTCAGGTTACCTGGGGGTTTGGCCGCCTTCCGCCCAGAATACTTCAACTTCGGCCTCCAAGGGTCTTGCGTCCTTACCACGCGTACTTACTATACGTTTTCACTGTACCTTCTCTGCAAGGCCAAAACCGCAGGGATGTGGTGACAGAGATGAGCGCATCTTGGGCTCGATGCCTTGCGTTCGCTCATCCGTTGACTCACTCTTAGACCAGAGGGCTGGACGAGCCACCAATCGTCTTTTATAGCTGCTGTCTCAAAGCAAGGATTCACGCGGTTGCGTGTTCACCAGATTTTCTGCGTGATCTTGGGTTCCGCCAGGTTTGCACGAGCTATGAGATTTCCATTCAATATTGAATTACTCAGCGACTTCGTTGAAAAAAAAACAGCATCAGAGGGGTCCAGGGGGGTCGCCCTCTGACAGCCAGTCAACGAAACACGCCCCAGTGTGCCGATGGCGCGGCAGTGGATCAGCCCCGCCAGCGGCTTTTGATGCAAGGGGGTGCGCTCGTTGCCAGAGAACGTATTCTTCGCCAGAGGTGCTTCATTTTGTCCCCTGGGAGGTGTGGCAGGGCCTACGTTGCCGGGACTACATCCGCGACGCTTGCAGTACAAAGCGATGTATGTGGCAAGTATTGGGCGGGAGCTTGGACGGCGCAGGGAAGTGCGTGTACCATCTGCGGGAGTCGAACGCAGAAGCATTTAGGGACACGTGCAAGCAGATTACGCGGATACCTGGCCGGTCCAAAGAGGATGAGCGGGTGACGAAAACGGGATTGAAAGCTGATAGGGGATTATTTCTCGATTCGAGCTGAATGTCAAAGCTCGATGGTCGGGCGGTGGTTCAGCTGCATGTTGGCAACTTTCAGCTGACCATGTTTTTTCGAGCTGTCCTTAGATCTCTGTCTTACCCATGGTATAGCGTCTGGCAGTGTATGCAAGAAAACGAGCGCTGATAGTTAGGATTTTGAGCATCTTGAATGGCGTCGGTCTTCGGTTCAGACTTCCGCCACGATGTCGAGCTGACCCCGAGAGTTCCCCCCAAGGATGGCAGGGTTTTCCTGAGTCAACTAGAGGGGATAGCGAAGGAAGCGTCGCTTCGCGCGTCGTGGTCTGGACTGGACAGGTTGCTCTCCAGAGGGGCGGCGTGAGGGCGTGCAGTTGGGAGACCTAGGTTCAAGAAGCGTGCGCCATTCGGCCGAACCCCACAGGAGGGGAGACATCCGTGGAGGTCGCCAGGTTCGGATAGGAGCTGCAGTGGCTGCGTTCGGCTTTGGTCCAGGGCCGCTAGATATTTACTCGCCCCGCACCTCCCAAACGCCACCCTGCCTGGAGGCGACGACCAAGTCATAACAGCTCCGTGGCACCAGAGGGAGGAGCGAGGATTCAACAGGGCGAGGACGGAGAAGGAGGAGCGAGGAGGACGAGCGAGGAGCGGGGAGCGAGGAGCGAGGAGGAGGGAAGGGGTCCGTCCGCCGCGAGGAGCTGATGGAGTCGCGCGCTCAGCCGTCGCGCGCGCTCCGAACTCGCGGGGAGGGCTTGGCATCGCTCGGCCGTGTGCAGTTTTTTTTCGTCGGGGACCATAGATGAGCATCCTGTTGTATCATCTTGCGCAGAGGAGGACGCACGACATCGAAACATGCACGGGGAGTGGACGTCCGAGCGATGGCGACACGGGCGGCGCGGGGTGAGGGCGGGGCAGGGCCTGGCAGTTGGGGCACAGGACGGTCGTCATGGGTTTTGGTGGTCCTGGTTGTCGCACGGCACCTTCAGTTCTACACACTCGTAGTATCCTTGACTTATGCAAGCGGTTCCGGGCGCTCTCGCATCGACGTTGGCAATGTCTATTTTTTTTGAATGCGACGCTCCCGCTTGAGTGCGGGCTTGGTTCCCATTCCTGTTGAAGCCCCAGCAACGACAACAACGGTTCCCGCTCGACCCTTCCTTACGATTTACTTCGAGACGCCTTGGCCAGAGCGGGCCCCGAACTCAGGAACGGTGCTTTCGCTCGATATTTCCTCGCCGTTCATGCGCCCGCGGCACTCTCTCTCTCTCTCTTTTGTTTTCTCTCTCTCTCTCTCTCTCCTCTCTCTATATATATACATCGATCTTCTCTCAAGTCAGTCACACCGGTGAAAGCCAAACTACGACGGCAATGGCCCCCGTTCGATACTTCCTCGGGACACACTCTTGGGTAGGACATGTGCGCGTGCAATTACCCGTGGCGGGCAATGAAACATACCCCAAAAGGGTGACGCTCGAAAACGAAAAGGGTGAGTATCGAGAGCTTGGGATGCACGCGTTAAGTGACACGCGATCACATTACAGCGAACACTCTTAAAATGATCGTCGTGGTTGTCGTATTCGTTGTTGTCGTCGTGGTCGCTGCCCCCGACGTCGTCGTCGTGGTCGCTGTCGCCGTCGTCGTCGGACGACGACGTCGACGGCCTTGAACAGGGCAAGGCTGAGTCATGGACATTTCCTTCGGTGCAGAGGCGATCGCGTGGAACTCCCGTAATAACGCTTGCTATTGTTGTCCCGACCCTCTTTTGGATTGGTCCTCGTTTCCAGAAGGGCACTTGTTGTTCCTCTCCTCTCCTTCCTCTTTCCCCTAGTCCTCTTCGTCACCTCTCTTATACACACTCTCCTTTCCTTCCTACTCTGCTCACTCTCGTCAGCTTCTAGTTGAATCGTGCTCGCTTTCCTTCGCCCGTCGGTGGTCTAGCGGAGTGTGGTCGCATGCAGGTGCAATTGTGAGGTTCGCCCATAGAGTTAAGTACTCGGACATTGTCGCTATGCTCCTGTTTCTTCGGGTGTCCAGCGGAGCGCCCCCCCCCACTCGATCCAACTAGACCTCGCCTCCTTGGGTGTTACAATCGTAGCGCTTTCATGCGCCCGGCTATGTTAAGGCCGCTTGGGGCCAGACTGGATGCCACCCTGTGCTGTTGGCAATGGTCGGCCATACCGAAGGCCGTCGTTGGACATGTCGGGCCACCGGAGGCAATCGCTGGACGCCTCGGGCGGTCTGGGAGGCCAGCCTGCGGCGCCTCGGGCGACCGTGGAGGTCCTGGAGCCTTCGTGGGCGAGCCCGAGAGCCACCCGATGGCCATCTTGAGTCGACGGGCCACGGGATTTTGGGGGGGAGGGGTCGCCTTTTGGAGTGCGTGGGGCCGTGCTGGGAGGCCGTGCTGGAGAGGTTATCTTGTGCTGGGGAGAGGGGCAAGCTGAGGCAGGGGCAGAGAGAGAGAGAGAAAGGGGGGCGAGAGAGGGAGAGGTCTGCTCCAAAAGCACGTGCATCGAATTCCCTGGGGGGGGGGGGTCGGCGGCACGGGCCAGGGCGCCCGCAGAGGGTGCTGGAGAGCCCAGGCGGAGGATACGCGGGCTGAAGACGCGCGGTCACTGCCGTCGGCTCCCCCCCCCCCGCCGCCCCAGGTGCCGAGGCCTCCTCGTCGTCGTCGTCGTCGTCCTCCTCCTCCTCCTCCTCCTCCTCCTCCTCCTCCTCCTCCTCCTCCTCCTCCAGCTCCTCCTCCTCCTCCTCCTCCTCCTCCTCCTCCTCCTCCTCCTCCTCCTCCATCTCCTCCTCCCCCTCCCCCTCCTCCACCTCCTCGTTCTCACCCCTGGTCAGTCTTTCTCTGTGGTGCACTGGGGGCCCGCTTGTGCTCTCTCTGTGCCCATATTGCACCCTCTGGGCCCCCCTCGGGCAGTCTTGGGTCTCGTCGTGGCACTCCGTGGACCTTTCACTCTCTCTGGTGCTTCCGCTCGGTGTACGCGTGGCTTTCTTGTGGCCTCCGAGGGTCTTTCGGGCCCTCCCGTGGGAGTTGGAGCGCTCGACGGGCACGCACGGGCCCGTTCGAGCGATGTGTGGCTCGAGGGCAGTTTCTATATATATATATATATATATATATATATATTGATTTCGACCTTGCGCATGTTACGTACCAACCGCGGAGGGAGGGAGAGGGATGCGGGAAGAGGAGGTTGGAAGACTGAGGGGAGAGGGTGCGGACTGGAGACCGGAGGCGGGGACAGAGAGATGAGAGAGAGAGAGAGTGACAGCCAGACAGAATGAGAGAGAGAGAGATACAGTCAACGCGCCTAGGAAGGACGCGCGCCTTCATCTAGGGTACCCTTGTGTCCTTGCCTCTGAGGCCCGTCCTTGCCATCATCACTGGTCGCCCGCCGCCCTGGAAAACCCAACTTCGGCCTCCAAGGGTCCTGCGTCCTTATCACCCGTCCTGAATACACGTTTTGACTGCATAGAGAGAGAGAGGGAGAGAGAGAGAGAGATAGAGAGAGAGAGAGACAGAGAGATATATACATACACATATATATACATATATATATATAGAGAGAGAGAGAGAGACAGAGATTGACGATGCTGCTTTTGCAGGGGGCCGTACAGGAGGGCACGGAGAGCGGGGCCCCTCTTGACGACTCCCGAGCGTGCCCGCGGAAGCGCAGAGAGGTCCTACGTGCACTGGCGGTCCTCCCGTGCGGACGCAGCGTCCAGGCCTGGCCACCGCGCCGCTCGCCTCCAGGGGGGGGGGCCTTCGGGGAGGAGGAGAGGCACCCTCTCTGGCGTCCACTTCTCGGGGGTGGACAGACCTCCTACCCTGACGCGTCGATGAGTGAATTGCCCGTTTTCGGTTCTCGAGGGGGCGCCGCGGCCGTTCTTTGCCAGGCTTGCGCCCGCCAGGTTTGGGCCCGAGGTCGTTTTCACGAGACCACGCTTTCCGAAAGGGAGGTCTCTCCATCCCCGACCTCTCCTGCGCGGACTGGCCGCCGTGCCGGGGCCCTCTCGCCTGCGCCCATGGTCTTCCGTGCCTGGCCGCTCTCGCCGTGCAGGCGCCGTGATCATCCGACCGTCCTCCCTCTGCACCGCAGCAGGGACCGCCGCGAGCCGCCCGCAGGGCCAGCGGGGGCGCCGCCGGCGGGCGGCGCCCGCGCGCCGCGGGCCGCCCGGCAGCCGAGAGCCGTGGCTCCTCCGCCCCAGCGGCGATGGCATGAAGCGGTGGGGAGCGGGCCAGCGCCTGTCGGCCGCGCGCAGAGGGGGGTAGGGGGAGGGGGGAAGGCTTCTTAGAAGCGCCCCTGCTTCTTAGAAGGCGCGGGTAAGGCCGGCACCTTCTAAGAAGCAGCCTCCTTCTAAGAAGGCTTCCCCCCTCCCCCTACCCCCTTGTGCGCGCCGCCAAGCCTGGGACAGGCACTGGTGCCCACAGCTTCAAGCTTGGACGCCCGAGGCACGGACAAAAAGTGGGTACGGTGCCCACCAGCAGGCGCTTTTCCAGGCCAACCGCGGCCGCTGTTGGGCAGGCGGGCTTCTGCCTCAAGCGGACACAGGCCGCGGCGGCGCAGACAGCGAGCCCTGTTCTCCATGAAGGGGAGCTGCTGCTGGGCATTGTGCCCATTCTTTCCGCCCGTGCCCAGTTCGTTCGTGCCGATCGAGGGAAGGGAGGAGGAGGCGGTTTCCTGTCGGTCCTGGGGCCCGGCCGGGGCCGCCGGAGGCCGAACTTTGCCCCCCTCCCCCCCCCCCCCCCCCCCCCCCGCGGCGTTATTTTCTCGGGTATAGCCAGGACCCCGGGTAAGGGGACCCGGTTAGTGGTAGGGCCCTGGGGCCCCTCAATTGGCCAGGTTCACTAAACCAGGTTTGCCGTAATTGGTGTTTTTCGGGTGACGGCAGTTCCGGTTATTGGAAATGGGACGGAGGGGCGCCCCCGGTACAAATCACTAAACCAGATTCCACTAAACCCAGTTCTGCCAACGCCCGATTTTCGCAATGGCAATGCGAGGATGTGGAACGATCGCCAGAGACCTGGGACCCTCGTCGCGAATCCATGCTGGTGCCTCCCCTGAGATCCGACGTTGCGCAGACACCGAGACAGATCACGTCTGGAGCCCTAGGCCCCATCGTTCTGCGGCACGTCTCGAGCCAGATCGATCCGTGTTGGTCCTGGGCCAAGATACCAAGCGAAAGCGCCCGGCGTGTAAAAGTTGCAACGCCCAGATCTGAAGGACTGCAAATTCTCGGGCGTTGCGTCATGGAGGGGCGACAAACGAGGGGGTGGAGAGGGCGCCGTTCGTGCACCTCCGGGGTCCTAAAGGGGCCCCCTGGGGCCCAAAAGGTGCACAGAAGGTGCGCTTTTCCTCGCCCCCCCGTTTCCATCGCCCCCCCATTGCGCAACGCCCAAGGCACTGACACAGCTGGCACGAGGACCAAGAACAGCCCAGGTCTCGGAGGGGTGCCCTCGTGTCCTTCGCCGCTGGGCCCCCCCCACCTCCGGACGTGTCTCCTTTTTGTGGTATCTCCATGGGGCCCCTGGCCTTTAGCGAAGGGGCTCGTGTTCTTGATCCCCGCTCTTGTGGCCCCGTTTCGTCTGTATCGTCGGAGATTTTCGCCCCCCCGTTTACATCGCCTGCGTCACATGACGTGCTATCCCCCACCATAGCAATAGCGTGCACCGGAGAAGTCCTGGCAGGAGGGTAGCGTGCGCAGAAGGGGCGCTATCTCTCGACTAATAATTCATCGACACCACCCATCTACGACCCGCTGGGTCGCAGGTGGGGTGGTGTCGCAGGTGGGTCGAAGGTCGCAGGTGGTCGTGGGTCAGTAGGTGCTTCAAGTCTCAGCATCGCTGGGTCGTAACTAAGTGGGGTGATGTCGCTTAGGTTCTGGCCCAAGAATCTGCCCAACGCCACCATTGCTCTCCGGAGATTAGTGCTGCACGCCGTCTTCCCCAGCGCCCACCGCAACGGCTCCGAGGAGGAGGAGGAGGGGGAGGAGGAGGAGGAGGAGAGGAGGAGGAGGAGGAGGAGGAGGAGGAGGAGGAGGAGGAGGAGGAGGAGGAGGAGGAGGAGGAGGAGGAGGAGGAGGAAGAGAGGAGGGGAGGGGGAGGGGAGGATGAGGAGAGGAGGAGGAGAGGAGGAGAGGAGGAGGAGGAGGAGGAGGAGGGGGGGAGGAGGGAGGGGAGGAGGAGGAGGAGGAGGAGGAGGAGGGAGAGAGGGAGAGGAGGGAGGAGGAGGAGGATGGAGGAGGAGGGAGGAGAGGAGGGGAGGGAGGAGGAGGGAGGAGGAGGAGAGGAGGAGAGGAGGCGCGCCGGCTCAGCGCCGGGCGGCGGCGCGAGCCCGCCGGGCGCGGCGCGGCCCGCCGAGCGGCGGCCTGCCGTGCGCCGCCGCCGCCGCGGCGACGCGCGGGGCCGGGGAGCCGCCGCCGCGCCGTGGCCGCCGCCGCTTGCGGCCACGGCAGGAGGAGGGCCGTCGCGGCTGCTCGGATCGCCGCCGCGGGGATACAAGCGGATGCTGAGGCGGGTTCTATCTTTCGAGGCCCGAAAACCTCAAGCAGTGGCGAAGCGTCCCTGCTCGCCTATAGTCCCGCCAAACCATGTTCTAAGAACCTTCGGTGGTTTCCACGAAATGTTCTTAGAACATTTCTGGCTGGCTGTCTTGTTTTACCACATCGGGTTAATGTTCTAAGAGCGCTGTGATTTGTTCTTATAACATTTTTGGGTTCTAAGAACATTTCGTGGTAGGATTATGGGAATGCCGGGACGGTCGGTCCCTGCTCAAAAATTATCACGTCACAAATGTTGGGCCCCAGGGCCCTCTGAGGCCCCAGGGGGCCCCAGCTGAGTGAAGTTTTTCTTCCCGTGCAAGGGCCCCGAAATTCATACTGCACTTCACCGAAGCCAGGACGAAAGTCAGGGGCCGAATGGCTGCTGCGATGCAACACAGGTCTCGTATATCTGGCCCAGCCTAGCTTGGAAGTGGGTTGCACGTGGCGCTCCGCGCGGCTTTCTCGGGTCCTCGCTGGGCACCCCCGGCGGCGCCTCCAGCGCCGCCCCTCGCGCGCTTCGCGCGCCAGGGAGGGGGGTCCAGCGCGGATCCGAGAAATCTGCGCGGAGCGCCACAAGTTCATGTTTCCTTCCTCTAGTGGACCGACGGCGACGGCGACCCCGCTGCCAGCATTCCACGTTGAGCGCCTCCGGCGACCCAGCATCGGTCGGATGTGGAGCGATCTGGCGTTTCGGACGCGGCCCAGCGTTCAAGGTGGAAGGATCCCCGCGCTGTCGGGAGCCAGCGCTGGGAGGAGGCAAGCCGCCGCGACCTCGGGAGCCCTGTGACGGGGACCAATGCCAACGGGGGTCCGCCAGCGCGCCGGCTCCTGCAGGCTCCTGCAGGAGCCAGGGGTGCCTGGGCCCGGGCCGGCGGGCAGGATCCCGCGCGGCTCATGCAGGGCCCTACTTACGGGCTCTTGCGACGAAGCCCGCCTGGCCGGGGCGTGCCTCGACCCGGGCCAGGGCGTCCCCGGGCGTCCGCGCTCCCCCCCCCCTTGGGGCCCAGGATCGGTGCGGGTGTGTGCAGCTGGCGGGTGGGCGCTCCTCTGCAAGTACGTCGGCTTCGGCACCGCCTGATTCCGAGGCTTTGCCTCCTCCCGGCCTCGTTCGGAGGCTGCGCCCCCCTTTTCCTCCCCCACCTCTGATGAACTCAAGCTTCGCGCGGCCCGCTTCGCTTCGACCGGAGGAGGTGCGCGCTCGACCCGCGGATCAAAAATGTGCCGCTGGCGCCCGTCTGCGGATGCCCCCTCGTCCTCGCCCCCCTCGGCGCCGCCGTCGGCGCCTCCTGCCGCGCGGCGAGGGCCCGCCGCCCCCCGCCGCCCTCGCCCGGGCGCCGTCGGGAGCGCCCCGTGGGTGCTCCTCCTGCTCCTCCGCTCTCCCTTCTTCGCCCTCTTCTCTCTCTCTCTCTCGGCCCGGGCGTCGCACCGACACGTGGCCGTGGCTGTCTGCAGCAAGGGCCTTGAGAGCGGAGTTGACAGTGCCCTTCTCGCTGCGCCGGGGATCGTTCCGCGCCTCTGAGGGAGCCCTCGTCTTGCACAGCTGGCACACCCGTCCTCCCGGGCTCCAAGGCCAATCGTGCACCAAACGGCCCCCGGGCACCGCAGAGGGGCGGGGAGGGGGGGCCCAAGGGCTTGGAGCCAGGGGCGGATGCAGTCCCGACTGTGGTAGTAATCATGAGACGTGCTAGGTCTGCCCAGCATTTCCCCCCCGGGCTTGGAGGCAACAGGAGGCCACCTTGGCAAGGCAAGGGCCTTGCAAGCATAATGTAGAAATCGCTGCAGTAGCCTTAAGATCGATTCCGACTCTTTCATTTCCGCCAGGGAGGGTTGCGACAATTCGTTGGCCGCCCACCTCGCCCAGCGGTCGGCCTCCATTCTTTGGTGTGTGGGGCTAAATCGGATATCTCTTGTCGCGCAGCAGGGAGAAGGGGGAGGAGGAGGAGGAGGAGGAAGTAGAGGCATGAGTCGAGGGAAGGGGGAGCAGGTCTCCGCCTCTTCCGTTTCATCTTCCATCCTTCCTGTTCCAGCACATTCCTCCTTTTCCTTTCTCATCATTTTCGACATCCTCCTTCTCATCAGATTTGTCGTTATCCTGTCGATGGGAGTGCTGTTCTTCCCTCCCTCCTGTCCTTTTGTCCGACCATGGGCGACCTCGACGGCGCCGACGGCGGCGACTACGGCGACGATCGATGACGACGACGATCTGCGACGTCTGCCTGAACGACGACCTCGCCGACGACATCGACGCCGACGACGATGCGGGCGACGATTGATCAAGCCGTTTCGACGACGACCACCTCGCCGACGACGTCGTCGCCGTCGTCGTCGTCGCCGCCGGCAGTAACGGCGACGACCGCGACGCCGAGCGATGATCGATTGAGTCGATCGACGGCGGCGAGCGGCGGCGGCAGTGCCCTGTGCGGACTGGGAGGCCGACGGGGCGCCGTGGCTGCCGCGCCGGCCGCACACGTCGGCGACGGGCGCGCGGGGGACGCCGAGGGCGCTCCCCTGGAAGGCCGCGCCCTCGGGCGGCGTCGAGGCGGTGGGGGGGGATAGTGGTGAGGAGAGTGGTGGTGGTGATGGTGCTGGCGATGGTGATAGCAACGGTGGTGATGGTGGTGGTGGTGATGGTGATGGTTATGGTCATGGTGGTGGTGATGGTGACGGTGATGGTGGTGATAATGCTGATGCGGATGCGGATGCGGATGCTGATGATGGTGACAATGATGATTCTGATGATCGTGATGCTGATGATGCTAATGGTGATGCTGATGGTGATGCTGCTGATGATGTATAAGACGATGGTGTTGATGATGATGATGATGCTAATGATGATGCTGATGATGATTAGTGGTGATGATGATGATGATGGTGATGCTGATGCTGACACTGATGATATTGATGAGGCTGATGAGGATGCTGATGGGAGTAAGTGCGATGGTGATGATGCTGATGATAATGATTATCGTGATGGTGCTGGTGATGATGATGACGCTGATGATGCTGATGATGATGATGATGATGATGGTGCTGTTGATGATTATGATGATGATGACGGTGATGATGATTGATGGTGGTGGTATTGATGACGCTGTTGATGATAATGGTGATGATGATGATGGTGGCGGTGATGATGATGGCGATGACGGTGGAGGTGATGGTGATGGTGATGGTGATAGTAATGATGGTGATGATGATGGTGGTGGTGATGGTGAGGTTTTATGGTAACGGCGATGGTGATGGTGACGGTGATGGTGGTGATGATGTTGATGATGATGTTGATGATGATGTTGATGATGATGATGACGATGATGATGATGATGATTATGATGATGATGATGCTAACGGTGATGTTGCTGCTGATGATGACCGTGATAATGTTGAAGATGAGAAGGATGGTGATGATGCTGATGATGATCATTGGTGGTGATGATGATGCTGATGATGATGCTGATGCTGATGCTGACGATGATAACGATAATGATGATGCTGTTGAGGATGCTGATGGGGGTCAGTGCGATGGTGATGATGCTGTTGTTGATGATGGTGATGGTGATGATGATGATACTGATGATGACGCTGATGATGATGATGATGATGATGACGATGATGATGGCGCTGATGATGACGGTGATGATGTTGGTATTGGTGATGCTGGAGTTGATGATGATGTTGATGATGATGGTGGTGGGTGGTGATGGTGATGGCGATAGTGGTAGTAATGATGGTGGTGACAGTAATGGTTCTGGTAATGTCGATGGTGATGGCGACGGTGATGGTGGTGATGATGCTGATGCTGATGCTGCTGGTGATGATGGTGCTGATGCTGATAATGATGATGAGGCTGATGGTGATGATTCGAATGGTGATGCTGCTGATGATGAACATGATGTCGGTATTGATGATGACGATTATGATGTTGATGATACTGATAATAAGGATTTTGATGATGATTATGATGACGAGCATGATTATTAGAATGATAATGATGATGATGATTACGAGCATGATGATTCTGATAATGATAATGATGATACTGACGATGATGCAGATAATTGGTGGTAGTGACGGTAATGATGCTGATGGTGCTGATGGTAATGTTGATACTGACGATGATGACGATGCAAATGACGACGACGATGATGATGGTGATGATGATGATGATGATGACACTGATGATGGTGATGGTGGTACGTGTGATGATGAAGTTGATGATGATGATTCTGATGATGACGATGATGATGGCGATGGCGATGATGATGATGATGATGATGATGATGATGATGATGATGATGATGATGATGATGATGATGATGATGATGATGATGATGATGATGATGATGATGATGATGATGATGATGATGATGATGATGATGTATGATGATGATGATGATGATGATGATGATGTATGATGATGATGATGATGATGA
>CAUYUJ010003893.1:0-22500 GCA_963575745.1 Prorocentrum cordatum
TCCCTTGTGCGTGGCTCCTCCCTGTCGCAGCGCTGGACTTGGGCGTTGCCTGTGGGGGGCGACAACTGGGGGGAGAGAAGCGTGCACCTCTCGTGTCCCTTTTGGGCCCAAAGGGGCTCTTTCAGGGCCTCTCTGGGGCACAAGAGGTACACCTTTCTTCACCTTCCCCGTTGATCCCCCACACCACACTACGCAACGCCCGATAGACGTCCTTTGGCCAAACCGGGTTTACTATACCTCATCAGAGAATGAAACTTTAGAACTGCCAGCATTTGCACGAATGGAGAGCTGGACGTTTTCAAATGTGGCTATTGACTTCGTTCACACGCATTCGTCGTGAAAGCCCAGAGTACGTACACGGTTGGATGGCGGGTCGTTTACATGCTTAGAGCCGCGCGAATCTGGCTTGTAAGATCCAACAAATCAACGCACGGAGGCCCGTTTGTTTTCCACATGTTGTTCTCGTCTGAGCGCGGTACTCCGTCACATGAATAGTTTGCTTTGTGAACCGCCAACGTGCCTCCTGGCCGTAGCCTTCTGAGGCCGAACGCCCCCCAGCCCCCGACGAAGTCTCTGACGCGCACCACCACCACCACCATCCCTCCCGAGGCTCCCTGGGCGCCCCGGCGCCTACCACCTGGCGCTCTCCTAGGCGTCCAGGATGCTCAAGATGGCTCCCAAGACGGCTCAGGCACGCCACCAAGGCCGCAACCGTTGTCCGAGACGCCCCCACGATGCCACCACGGGGCCCCAGACAGGCCCAGAATGGCCTCAGGCCCGTCCAGCAGGCCTGGCAAGATTCCGTCTCCCTTCGTCCGAATACCATCTCGTCCGCTTCAATTCATCCGCGCCGATTCGTCCGCTTCGATTCGTCCGGTTTGAATTCGTCCGGGTTTCGCTTCGCCTGGGCTGCAAATCGTCCGCGCTTTGAATCCGTCCGGCTTCAATTCGTCCAGTCGCGCGCGCCCGTTTGCATGTTCCTGGGCGGGGTGGGCATAATCAGGCCCCAGCGTGGATGAGTTGGCTACTGGGGGACGCTGCATTCCCCCCTGAGCCTAATTATCCTTCCTGACGTTGCCCCTGTTCTTGATTAGGAAAACAAAGCACGGCACAAAAACATGTCTTGGAGGTCGGCGCGGATTTCTTGGATAGGCGCTGGCGCCGGAGGCGCCGCCAGGGGGGCCCAGCGCCGATGCAAGAACTCCGCGCGGACTTCAGAGAAATGATATTCACGGAGTTGGTTCTTCCATTACGAGCAGCCCCCGGCGGTGATCGGCGAGCTCGCCTCGCTGATGCCGAGCGCCCCTCAGAGGGGCTCGACCCCGCGCGCGCGATGCGCGGGGTACCCTCGCGATCTCGCCGCGCCCTCTCTGGAGAAGAACGACTGGATCTGGCCCCGATCGCGCCTCCCGCCGCGTCCGTGTCGCGACGACCCCAGGATCAGTCAGCATGCATTGACTCAGGAAATCTCATCGAATCGAGGCGTAGGTCGGATCGGGCCGCATCGGCACGGAGTCGAAATCGATTCGAATCGGTCGCGCCAGGTTCGGGGAGACGTAAGACTCGTGTACTGGGGACTCGGGTTGGCCTGACGGGGTCATCATGAAAGTGACGAGGCCCAATCGGAAACTTGACGCGAGCTCCCGCTGCAAAAAAATCCACCGAAAATCGGACCGTCAAGATCCAGGACGCGCACGTCACAAAACGTCGGCAAACCCGAGTCTTGCGTTTCCCCGAGAGGCTCATACCGACGCCATGCAAATATCGGGCCGCATCGGATCCTCGGAACGTTGGAATCGAGTCGAATCGGGCCAGCCAGCACCGAGATCGAGCCGGATCGGTCGGATCGAGATGGACCCTCTGCGACCCTGGCGTTGGCTTCCGACGCTGCTGACCATCTGTTAACCGACCCCCAGCCCATGGGCGCAGCCTCGGCCCCACTGGCCGATTTACCACCCTGGAATGGGGACATGGGCCGATGATTTGGGGCTTCGAGGTGTGTATCCCGAACCTGGGTGGTGGGATGGTGAGGGTCTGGATGGGAATGGGGATGGGGACAGGGATCGGTTCAACGATACTGAGCTGAAGTGATCGTTCCATCGACTCCGAGAAATGTGGTCTGTTAAGGGTGTGGTCTGTAACTGGCACCCTGGGGGACACCTAGGGGGCGGGCGGCGACCTCGATCGAGATCTCCGCCGGGCCCCGAGGTCCGACGAGGACAGTGTCGCACCCCCCAGGCCCCACCTGTGCCGATCTCTAACCATACCCCGGCCTAACCACATCCTCGAGGAGGCTCGACGAGGACAGTGTCGCACCCCCCAGGCCCCACCTGTGCCGATCTCTAACCATACCCCGGCCTAACCACACCCTCGAGGAGGCTCGACGAGACAGTGTCGCACCCCCCAGGCCCCACCTGTGCCGATCGCTAACCGCACCCCGGCGTGACCACATCCTCGAAGAGGCTCGACGAGACAGTGTCGCATCCCCCAGGCCCCACCTGTGCCGATCGCTAATCCTACCCCGGCGTAGCCACACCCCCTTGTGGTCGCCGAGAGACAGCGCGGATCGCGCGACATCGGCCGCTTCCGGGCAGCTTGCGGGCTTCAGCCAGGAACGCTCGCACGCGGGGGCTGCCGCCGCGTCGACGCCGCACGAGCCCCTACCGTAGGGATCCGGGGATCCAGCGCGGGGGCGCCAGATCCACGGATCGGGGACTGCGGGGGCAGCGAGCGACCACGACCACATCGAGGACGCACCCTGGGGCATGCCTTGCGCATGCCAACCCGTCGTCCAGGCACCGCAACCAACTTCGTACTGGCTGTGGTCGCCGTGGCGTCCCGGGACGGTCTATAGGAGGAGGAGGAGGAGGAGGAGGAGGAGGAGGAGGAGGAGGAGGAGGAGGAGGAGGGGAGGAGGAGGAGGAGGAGGAGGAACACCGAAACCAACTTCGTACTGGCTGTGGTCGGTGTGGCATCCCGGGACGGCCTAGTCGACCACAAGCACAACCAAGGTGTGCCCACCTCCCGACAAAAAAAACACGCAGTTGTGGTTATGCTTCTGTGCCGTGCCCGGAGATTTGGTGGCCACCGAGAGCGCGGATGCTGCACGGAACCTTGACCCGCCGCAGATCCACGCGCCATACAGTAGGGGCTGAACCACAGGAAACCTTCCACAAGAAACCCAGCACTGGAAACCCAGGACGTCCGTTGGTTTCTGGCGTGGGGACGTCACGCTTTCCATAGCAAAACCATCGAAACCCAAGAAGCCCAGGGCACCCTGGAGGCAAGCAGGGTCTTTCTTGGCATCCCCACTGTCAGCCATGCTTGCTGGAGCTCAAAAGATGATATGCGCCGCCCCCGTGGGCGAAATGTGCGCGAGACTGGAGCGCCGAACGAAGCCGCGGTATTTTGGGGGTCCACAGCGATCGGCACCGAAAGGTCTGGGCCAGGGCTGAACCTAAACGGTGATTTTCGTTTTCAGATGGTTTCGTTTTCCCTCATTTTGTCTTCAGTCCGCCTTTGCTGCAAAACGAAATCGAAACAAAAACGGCCCACGAAATCGCCAAAGCACCGTTTAGGTCCAACCCTGGTCTGGGCCCATTCCCCAGGAGCCGGCCCGCATCCCGAGTCGTGTCGTAACGGCCCCGGGGCCTGGCGAGAGCCCCTCCCGGGGCCGCGAGCGGCCAAGGCTCTTCCGTCCAGATTTCTGGTCACGACGCGGGGGGATGCCTGGGCGAGGCAAGAGATCATGCTGGAGCGGGGTGAGGGTGGGCGGGGCCTCGAACTCATCCTTCATCTGCGTGAGGATGCCGAAGATGGTGTCTGACTGGGGTGGCAAGGCGGTGGGGAGAGAGCCAGTCACTGCAGCAAGACGGCTAGTGAACCCGCGGCTTGCAGAGGGACACGGGCAACGAGAAAGGGGAAGAAGAGAGAAATCAAGACACTCATTGGGATCTGGAGGCAAGTACTGGCAAACCTTCGTCGAGATGACTAAGGGAAACTGAGCCCCTTACGCCGGATCAGGCCGCGGCTTACGCGGGATAAAACCGGATTCAGCGGAAGGAAGCTGGATTAAGCTGGGTTCGACCAGATTTCGGACCAGGGCAAGGTCAGAATGTGACCTCCCAAAAATTGCATCCTGACGCTCACACTTACACAAGTAGAGACGAAGAGGAGAGGATCCATATGTTCTCCTACGCACCTCTCCAAATGAGTAGAACTCGGAGGCGATGAATCTTGAAACCGTGTTTCCTATGTGTGGCCGTTCCGCTCGGGAAATCTTCAACATTCTGAAAAACAGACGCGCTCCTCACGCAGATCGCGACGTCACGGTCCAACAACACAGTGATTGTCAACCTGTTAGCACTAAGCCGTCAACACACAATGTGTTTCAATCATGTTGGAAGACATTCTCTCAGAAAAGTCAGCCGTCTCGCGTGAGAGATCCTCCCAAAGCTGCAGCCCGACGTGTTCAAAACTGCCCTCACATTCTTCAAAACGAGAGTTTAGCTCGGAAAATCCTCCACACATTGGCTCTCGAATTCCCTTCCAACTGCAATGACACGGTGTGGAGCATCCTCCTGCCCCACTCACACATCGCAAGGCGTGGCAACCCCACTTGCGCTCGAGTGCGATCCCGCTGGTGCACCTCCTTCCCAACAGCCCGTTGGTGATCCTCATGATCCTTCTTCTCTCCGTTTTGCTCTGGTTCTCCATATCCTTTCTCCTCCCCCTCCTCCTCCTCCTCCTCGGATCCGTTTCCATTCCCATCCCAAAGCAGCCTGCGACGCTGACGTGCTGCAGTCCTTTCATATGAGCCTGGGTACGCATGTGCCGCTTCGGCAAGTATATATAAACGGGAGGAACGATAGTTTTGACCAGACTACGTCAGGCTTTGGACACCCGGGACTTATAATCTGAGCGATCACTTTTTAATCGGGGAGCGGTGCGAATCCGATGGGCTCGCACCCCGTAGCAATGATATATAGCTATATGCATATAGATAAACGGTGTGCTGATTACTCCGTCCCTTAAGGACCAGGCGCGGACATCACTCCAACTTGGGCCCACTCACAGCTCAATCACTCCGCATGGGCCACTTGAGGTTGTCAGTGTCATCTTCGTCTTCGTCATTGTCATGCCGATGCCAACGCGATGCTCCGTTGTATTCGTTCTCGCTTTGACGCGGCGTGGTCCTGGGAATCCTTATCCAAAGCTGTCGCTCTTGCTTCGCTGGCCTGCCATCCCAGAGAGCTCCTGTTGCATCCTAGTCGGTCGACCGCGACACGCGGGACCAGCTATGAAGTCCCCGCCGGTCGTCAAAAAGTTTAGTACCTCGCAAGTGTGTCTAAATACATGGATTGCACAGACAGATGCTTCGCGCCTGAAGGTGCCCCCAGTGTGTATTCCCAAACAAGAGCTTGCCTCTGCAGTGGCCCTAGCGGATTCATATGGTTAGATTAGGTGCGCCGCCGATTTCGGCGGCACGCCCGGGTGAGCGAATGCCTGGGTGCCCGGGTGCCCAAATGCCCGGGTGTCCGGGTGCCCGTGCCCATGTGCCCGGGTGCCCAGATGCCCGGGTGCACGGTAGCCCTATAGCCCAATATCCCTATAGCCACACAGCCTTATAGCACTATGGCCCTATAGCCCTATAGCCCTGAGAAGATTATGATTTGGGCTTTTCTCCAGTACAATATACATATATGCAAAGATAAATGATTCGCGCCTGAAAATGCCCCCACCCCTCACATTTCCATCTGAATGTTCACTTCATCTCGGTTTCGTGGCCCCAGGAGCGTGGAGCGAGGAGTGAGCATGAGGAGGAGCGCGGAGGAACGGGGTGCCAGAGGGAGGAGAAGGACCGAGGGGGAGCGAGGAGCGAGGAGGAGCTAGGAGCGAGGAGCGAGGCGGAGCGAGAATGAGGAGGGAGGAGGAGCGAGGAGCGAGGAGAAGCGCTGAGGAGGAGGAGCAGAAGAAGGAGGTTCATCACATGGGTGCACGGCATGCCGAACGCCTGGCAAATTATTGTTTCTTGTTCTAAAGAACTCTCAGTGAGATCTCGGCACAAACCCACTGGCCTCCCGAAGAGCCGGTAGATTCCCCAACGTTGTCCTAGACGGCCTCCAAGACAGCCAAGATGGCCTCCAAGATGGCCTCCAAGACGGCCCAAAACTGCCCCCAAGACGACCAACATGGTCCAAGAGGGCCCAAGACGGTTCAAGGAGCGCCCAAGAGGCCCTAAGATGGCCCTGTCGAAAGCAACATGGCAAGCCGAACCATGTACTACGCCTTAACCGTTCCCATGGCCCAACCATGCTGGAAAAAAAACGGTATAGCTGAGAGATAGGGATGAGACGGAACATGTAAGAGAACGCATGTTAGTAGGAATGTTGTCCGTTCGTCGCAATCGAATAATAAACATGAAACTGCCTAAACATATACTGCGGCGCGCAACTTGAACCAAACGGCAACGGTTAGACGCTTGCTTTGCTCGCCGCTCAACTCCCTTCAAGGTGGCCGTAGAGGCCTCCAAGAGGACCTACAGGAAGGCCCTAAGAGGTCAGCATCAATGATTTTCCCACACAGTTTGAAGGCGTTGGCATTCGTTTCAAAACGGCCTTCCGACGGCTCAAGAGGCCCCCCAAATTGTCCCAAGATCGCCCAAGAGGGTTCCAAGATGGCCCCAGGACGGCTCAAGAGGCTCACAAGACAGCCCCCAAAGGGACCCAAGACGGCTCACGAGGCCTACAGGACGCTCAAGATAGCCTTGAACACGACCCTGAAGCGCCCCAAGACGGCTCAGAGAGCCTCCAAGACGGCTTCCGACGGACCAGGAAAGCTGTAACACAGCCAAATATGCCCCCAAGAAGCACCCAAATGCCCCCAAGAGGCCCAAGGAGGCCTCCACGAGGCCCACAAGAAGCTCCCAGGGGGCCCCAAGAATGACCCAATACGTAAGCTCCCAAGAGGTATCCTAGTCCTTCTCCTGATCCTCCTTGTTCCTCCCTCTCCTCATCCGCCTCTTCCTCCCGCACGTGTTCCCCGAAGGGCTTCAACAACGGCTGGGGGAACGCATGGTCCGATAGCGTGGCCAAACCAAACTTTGCCCAGACGTTTGGCCACGTAAGCACATGGGGCGGCGATGATTCGCCGTAGGCGTCTTCGATACAATGCTGCTGCTCTCCACAGACCTCTGCCAAAAACTTCGTTCTGGCTAGACCATCCAGGCCAAACCGGCCGTGGCGACGAGGGATGCGTGCAGGGGCATCGGTAGATAACTCCCTCCTTCGAACGACAGCGGTGACTCCGACGGCGGCGGCGGAGCTTGGCGGCGCGCACGAGAGAGCAATGACAGGGGGGGCGCCTTCTGAGACGGCTGGGGAGCTGGCGCATTCTCAGGAGCCCTCGCAGCTTCTGCAGTCGGGGCGCTGACATGAGGAACCCTGCGTAAGGAACGAGACCCCTCTTTCCCATAAAGTTAGACTTCGACCTCCCACGGAAAACTTCAGGACCACCTGAGGCAAACTGGCGAGGGTCCTTGCTCGCGTAGGCTGCCGGTAGGGCCCCGGGAGCCTGCATAGCGCTGCTATGCTGGCGTTTTCCTCCTCCTCCTCCTCCTCCTCCTCCTCCTCCTCCTCCTCCTCCTCCTCCTCCTCCTCCCCCTCTTCCTCCCTAATTCGGTGCTATGAGCGTTCGCGGGCGCGTTCTGCCATGCCCTGCTGCCCCGGGAGTCTCGCGAGTGAGAAAAAATACAATCAGGGAGCACCGAGCCCCTCCCCGACGAAGTGGGCTCCTTCTTCTGCAGCGCCCCGACTGCAAGGCGCCCCCCTCGAAGCCTCCGGGCCCTTCTGAGGATGCCCCTGCCTTCTGAGGGGCGCGCCGCCTGCGCAGAAGGCCCCCTCCCCCCCCCTCGCGGCGTCCGGTGGTGCGCTGCTGCAGATTTCGTAATAAAAGGGAGGGGGTCTGGGCCCTCCAAGACAAGCCATTTCAGACCCCCCCCCGTGGGAGAACCCTCCAAAACATCGTCCCCAGATCCCCCCAGGCCCTCCAAGATAGCTTGGAAAAGATCCCCCCCCGAAATGAGACCCCCTCCCTTTTGTTACGAAATCTGGAGTACCCGACCCCTGACCACACAACACGCACATGACTGCCCACGTTCAAGCGTGCACCGGCAGCCCTCTGCGGGCTGTACAGGGCGGGCGCTGCCGCGAGAACTCCTCGCGAGAAGCCCAACCCCGAAACCCGCAGGCGCGAGATGCAAGTGTTAGGTCGGGCTGGTCCCCCTACAGGGGGATTTTGGACGAAGAATGAAAATATTCAACATATACCCTAAAATACTCACAAATTTGTATAAAAAAAAGTCCCCCGACTATTTTTTGACTATTTTTGGATATTCCTCCTGTAGAGGGACAGGCCCGACTTAATGCAAGTGGGGGGGGGAAGGGGGCAAAACCACCCTGAACGCTCATTCAACGGCCACGGGAGGGCACCGCGCAGCGCGCGGAACGAAGAAGCCCAGAGTACCCTGACGAAAAGCAGTAAGTTTCTTGATGCGCGCCCCCACTACACGGTTCCAAGGGCTCCCAACTTCGTGCTTCGCGCTGCGCGAAGCGCGAAGTGCGAATAGCTTCGCGCTCTCGCGCCGCCTCCCAAGGGAAAAATGGAGAATGAGGAGGAATCGGAGCCGAACCGCGAAGCGCGAATAGCTTCGCGCCCTCGAGGGCGCCCTTGGGTTCATTCTGAGCCACCTCTACAGCGCAGAGCTGGGGGGGCTGGGGCTGGGAAGGGGCATGCCGCTGTTTGACAAACACCGTGCCCCGCTTCGTGGCTGCGACCTCCCAAACACGACCAGGAGGTTGGTTTCGGGGTCCCCTCTCGCGACACATCCTTGTGGGGGGGCTAGACGGTACCGATGCCGCTGCCCCACCGACTTCTCCCGGGGTGCGTTCTAGCCTTAGGTCAAGCCTCTCCTCCCACAAGCGGATTTTGGCCGAACCATAAAAAATACTTCCAACATTCGCCGGCCCAACGGGCCAGAGGCGTGCTAAGATCTCTGGTAACTGCTAAATAATACTTCTACTTCGCGCGCGCGGGGCGGCCCCTGGGGGTCCCCGGACGCAAAGTACCCCTGGCGATCCCCGGCAGGGTCGGGTCAGAGATGGTTTTCCTCCTGGGCGCCGCCCCCGTGGCCCTCCAGAGAGCCCCAAGAAGGGCCACGAGGCCGCCAAGAGCCCTCCAAGATGGTTCAAGAGTGCTCCGAGATGCCACACAATCGATCCAAGACGCCCAAGATGGCCCCCAGACGCCCCAAGAGGCCTGCAAGAGCACTGCCCAGAGGGCCCCAAGAGGCAAAATTCATTACTTGTCCTTAGGTGTTGGGCAGATTTTGGCGTGTCCATCTTTTCGGCTTCCCGACGCCCCAAGATGGCCCAAGAGGCCCCCAAGATCGCCCCAAGAGGGCCCAAGAAGCTCCCAAGAAGGCCCCAAGATGGCCCAAGAGGGCTCCAAGACGGCCCCAGAGGCATCCAAGACGGCTCAAGAGGGGCCCAAGAGGGCCCCAAGCGATGCCCCAAAGGGGAAACACAAAACAAAACTTCGAGCCCTCGGCCTTAAGAAGCCCCCAGGAGGCCTCAAGAGGCCCCTGAGAGGCCCCCAAAGCCCCCAAGAGGCCCTCAGGAGGCCCCCAAGCGACGCTGAAGAGGCCCCCGGGCGGCTCCAAGAGGCTCAGTCATGCGAAATGGGCCGGCGGAATGAGCGAAGCGATTCAATAAACCAACAATACCAAAAAATGAATAGAACATCGTCCCCACCTCTTCCCACGCTTGCCCTGCGAGCCTCGCCGAGGGAGACAACGACGTCGTCGCCGCGACGTCGCCGGCTGCCTCGATGGACGCCTCGCATGCCATCTTGCTGGCTCTTGCGCATCGACGCTGACCGGCGCTAATCGAAGCGAAGTCGAATCTGCATCCACGCTAACCGACGTCAACTCGGCGCTATCTCACCGATTGCTTACCAAACGCTAGTCGACGCTGAGGTACTCAAGACATCGGACTTCGGAAGGTACGGCTGGTCCGTGTCCTGACGACCCCGGCGTTGGTCTCTGACACCGCGTGGATCGTTCAGCCTGCACAACGCTCGGCGGCTATCCGATCGCCGCATCATTCCATGTTGACCGATCCTGGGCCAACGGCGGCGCTCAACCTCGAACGGCCCGCGCTGGGGCGGCAGCCGCGTCGACGCCACACGAACCTACCGTTAGGTTCGGCCTGTCCCCCATACAGGGGGACTTCGGACGAAACATGAAAAGTGGTTACAAAATACTCCAAGGAAGCCCAACAATACTCGAAACATAGTCCCCAGACTGTTCCTTGCCCAGTTTTGAATACTCCCCCTGTCGAGGGACAAGCCCGACTTAAACCTACCGTACCTTTTGCCCCCCTCTTGCCCTGTGCGCGCCGCCGAGGGAGCTGACGGCTTGCACGAGCCGTCGACCGGCCGCGTCGAAGAAATCTTGGTCGGCGGCGGCGGTCCTCCGCGAGGCGGGGGGATTTATGTCCATGTCACCCCGCCTTGGAAAACCGACGTCCTGGGACCTCAGCCTCAGCCAGCGGTGGTTCTGGACGTTCGGCGGCGAGTGAGGGAAGGGAAGTGGGAAGGAGGAGGCCTTTCAGAAGGCTTGGGGAAGTCGCCCGGCCGTCTGAACAGAATTCTGAGCCTTCCCCGAAGACGCAGAAACCTCCTCAGAAAGCGCGAGGACTTCCGAGAAGTCTGCCGCCGTCTGAGAAGGACTCCTCCTCCTCCTCACTTCCCCCCCTCGCTCGCCGCCGAAATACATCTATACATATATGTGTCACATATATCATATGTGTATAAAAAACACAATTTCTAGATATATACGTACATAAATATACACATACATATCCATACATACAATATATATATATATATACACACCTATATCTGGGCCCCAGGAGGGCCGACCATATCCATGTCCATCGCCAGCCGAGATCCCAGAAGACCGATCCCCCTGGGCGGCGGCTGCTTCGGAGGGCGCCCGCCTCGGAGGCCCGGAGGGCGACGACGCCGGCCACGACGCCGACGCCGACGCCGACGCAGACGTCGCCGCCCCGACGGCGGCGCGTCGGAGGCCCCCCCCCCCCGGCGGCCCCGCCGCGAGGCACCTGCGGCGAGTAGGAGCCGGCGGTGGGGAGCAGCCGCCCCGCGGAGGACTGCAGGAACACGCCGGTCTTGGCGTCGGCGCCGAGCTCCTGGAGCAGGGGCCGCTCGCCCCGGGGTTCCCAACAAGGGCTCCCAGCTTCGCGCTTCGCGCTGCGCGAAGCGCGAAGTGCGAATAACTTCGCGCTCTCGCGCCGCCTCCCAGGGGAGAAGAGGAGGATGAGGAATCGAAGCCGAACCGCGAAGCGCGAATAACTTCGCGCCCTCGAGGGCGCCCTTGCCCAGAGGCCCACCGCGCGGTGTTCTCGGAACCGAAGAGTGGTTTGAGAATCAGATAGCACAGTGCTCATCGAGCGTGCAGAACCGGTGGACGAGCACAAGGCAATTTCATCAGAGATGTTCCAACACATGTCGTGCAGACCGCGACATGTTGAGAACAGCCTGTCAGGGAGGACACGCCCGACTCAATCTTTGACGGCCCTGGGCGCCCAGGGGCAGGGGGCCAGGACCAAAGTTACCGAAAGCCTTGCGTCGCGATTCCCTTCACGGCGCCAGGCCGTGCGGCGTCGAACGATAGAGGCCTCCTGTCTGGGTTAGGAATCGGAGGTGAGGGGGTGAGATCGAAGTGGAACGGAGAGCCCCCCTACCGGGAAATCGATTTCGGTTTCGTGTTCGTGCGTGCCGTGCGTGCGGGCGAGGCGAAGCTGCGTGGGCGGGCGAGAAGAAAGTCTCCTGTGGCTGAGGCGCGGCCGGACCAAATGTCTCCCTTCCGGGCGGCCGGTGGCCCGCGGTGTCCCGCCGGTGTCCCGCGGTGTCCCGCGGTGTCCCGCGGTGCCCCGCGGTGTCCCGCCGGTGTCCCGCGGTGTCCCGCGATGATGATGATGATGATGATGATGATGATGATGATGATGATGATGATGATGATGATGATGATGATGATGATGATGAGATGATGATGATGATGATGATGATGATGATGATGCTGCTGATGATGCTGATGCTGATGTTGATGCTGATGATGATGATGATGATGATGGTGATGCTGATGATGATGCTGATGATGATGAGGACGATGATGATGATGATGATGATGATGATGATGATGATGATGATGATGATGATGATGATGATGATGATGATGATCGAGTGAGATCGAGTGTGAGATAGATCGAGTGAGATCGAGTGAGATCGATTGTGAGATCGATTGTGAGATCGATCGAGGGAGATCGATCGAGCGAGACCGATACTGAGATCGATAGTGAGATCGATAGTGAGACCGATCGAGTGAGACGTTGGTTCCTCCCCCCCCCCGAACCTCCTTATCACCCGAAGGGTGGTCGTATAGGTAGATGGGGTCGGGGGATCTCGCCGCATCGCCGATGCATCGTCGATGCATCGGCGTTGCGTCGGCCATGCACTGGCGACGTTGGCGATGCGTGGGCGACGCCTGCGTGGAGAACGCGGGGCCCCACGTCGAGGCACACCGTCGATGCATCGGCGATGCGGCGCGATCCTCCAACCCCATCCTGGTCATCGCTCGGACGTCCATTCCCTGTGTTTTTTTCCAGTCTCGTGCATGTTGTTTTCGCAGGATGATCCAGGATGCTCCTTAATATAAGCCCCGCCGAGACACACACACACACACACACACACACACACACACACACACACACACACACACACACACACACACACACACACACACACACACACACACACACACACGCACACACGCACACGCACACGCACACTCACACACACACACACACACACACACACACACACACACACACACACACACACACACACACACACACACACACACACACGTCCGAGCGATACCAAGTCCAACCCCATCTGCCCCAACCCCATGCAGGAGGCCTGCAAATTATGCCTCACATCTCCAAGGCCGTTCTCGCGACGAGCCGGGCACCCCCCCAGAACGCCATCGGCGAGGCGCAGAGGCTGTGGGACTAGGTCGGGCCTGTCCCCCTACAGGGGGAGTTGAGGCGTCGCATTGTATCTTTTAACTAAAAAGCCAGACAAAGCTCAAAGCATCGTTCCCAGACTTTTTCTCCTATTTTGGTGCATTCCTCCTGTAGAGGGGCAGGCCCGACTCAGCTGCAGGAAATCACTCCGAGGCGGGCGGGCCTCCAACATGCGATGGCAGCGCAGAGGTCGACAGCGCGCGCTGCCGCCACGACATGAACGTCGTCGCCCTCGTGCTCGTCGTCGTCGTGGCCTTCGCCTTCGCCGTCGCCGACGACGGCGACGTCGCCAGCGGCGGCGGCGTGCCAGCGGCGCCCGGGGGCCGCTCCCTGGCGCGGGCGGCGAGCTGCTTCTCGGCGAACTTGGTCGGGAGGGCCTCGTCGCCGCGGAGCCCCAGCGCCTGCCCGGGGGGTGGGAGGCGGGGGCGGCCCCCGAGAGGGGCCAACCGCGGAGGCGCCGCCACATTGCCCGACGACGCTCCGCGATCGTGGTCGCCGTCGCAGTCGCCCTCGCCGTCACTCGTCAACGTCGTCGTCGTCATCGTCGTCGTCAACGACGTCGTCGTCGTCTGGGCAGTCCCCAAGGGGGGGGCAGCCATGGACGCGCCGCGAAGTTGCCCGACGACGCTCCGTGCTTGAAGGAGGAATGCTTACCCGCGAGCAGGTACGCCGGAGCCCTCTTGGGCCCTCTTTCGAGCAGCTCCCAACAACAACCCTGCCGCAGACTCCCCATGAGCTGCGAGCAACGAGCCAGGGGGAGGGGGCAGTCCCCGTGGATGCGCAGGGATGTGCAGAATGACGGGTGAGCAGCAGCATGCGCACACTACCAGCGAAAAGAGATCGGGGGGCAACGGACGGCCCCTGTCTGCTTATTCCGACCGATCGACCGACCGTGCCACCCCCCTCCGCCCCAGCAAGGTCGGCCTCGGAGCGCCCCGCTCCGGCCACCTCGAGCTGCCTCGCAGCCGCGCGCGCCTCGTGCCCTCTCTTGGGCGCCTCCCTCGTCGGAGGCGGCTTCTTCGTGGCTGTGCCAGGGCTGAACCTAAACGGCGTTTTGCGTTTTCGTTTTCTTTTCGTGTCTTCAATCCGCCTTTGCCGCAAAACGAAGTCGAAACGACAACGGCCCACGAGATCGCCACAACACCGTTCAGGTCCAGCCCTGGTCTGTGCCCTCTTGTCCGCGGCCCCCGGGGGGAGAACTGTGAGGGGGACGCGAGGGGCGAAGCGACAGCGAGACGGCGAGGAGGGAGGCACCGGCTCTCTCGGCGGACTCGGACCCACCTCGCACGCCGGGCCCCCGTGGCCACCTGCCCCACCTGCAGGTGGACAGGGCCCGGGCAGCGGAAGGGGGGAGGCCCCGGGGGGGGGAGGAGGTGCAGAGGGAGGAGGCACCCGAGGGAGGGACGAGAGGGGGGGCGCCAAGGGGGGCAGGGAGGAGGAGAGGGGGGGCGGAGGGGGGGGCTGGGAGGGGGGGGTGCAGCTGGGGAAGAGATACTGGCACAAACGTGAACTTCCAGAGGTCCGCGCGGATCTCTTAGATCAGCGCGCGCGCCAGTGGCTGCGTTGGAGGCGCTGCCAGAGGGGTCCAGCGCCCATCCAAAAGATCAGCGTGGACCTCCGACATAGTTTGCCCATGGCATTCTTAATCTCCTAAGGTAAAATAGAAGGGAAGCGAAGTGAGGAAGGAAGCCAAAGAAACTAATATGAAAATGTCAGGGGTCTCTACGCGGCCGCCGGCAAGCAAAGACGCATGCGCAATGCATGTGGACGATATAATTCAATAATTGATAGTGCTGCTGTAGATGGACTGAGAGAGAACATGATCGACCCACGAACCCGGAAAGGAATATAGAAATGTAAGGCATGGCGACGTTTCAAAGACACCTGAGTGGGCGACGGGCAAATGCAATGCTGAATGTATCGATCTTGATGTACTGTGCCGAGGGCTGTGCTGTGCTACCCCGTGCTGAACTGCGATGTGCCATGCCGCGAGTGTGCTCTATATAGCGTTGTGGATCAAGTCCTCCCTGACATCCGAGTCCTGACCGAACTGATCTGGATCTTAAGCTCGAGTTGCCTGAGCAGATGGTAGCTGCCCCAGAACTAACCAACAGAGGGGACATGCCAGGAGGACGCGCCGCGGAACGTCCCAAGGGACGCGCCAGGCGACGTGCCAGGTGACGTGCCATGGGCACGCACCGCAGGACGTGCCAAGGGGACGCGCTACGGAACGTGCCAAGGACGTGCCGCGGGACGTGCCAGGGGACGCGCCGCGCGAAGTGCCAGGTGGACTCACCACGGAACGCACCAAGGAACGTGCCAAGGTGCAATGTTGAGTGTATCGATCTTGATGGACAATGCCGACGGCTGTGCTGTGCTGGGCCGTGCTGAACTGCGATGTGCCATGCCGCGACCGTGCTCTATATATATATATATAGCGTTGTGGATCGAGTCCTCTTTGCGTCCGAGTCCTGACCGAACTGATCTGGATCTTAAGCTCAAGCTGCCTGGGCAGATGGTAGCTGTCCAAGAACTAATCGACAGGGGGACATGCCAGGAGGACGCGCCGCGGAACGTCCCAAGGGATGCACCAGGCGACGTGCCAGGGGACGTGCCATGAGCACGCACCGCGGGACGTCCCAAGGGGACGCGCTACGGAACGTGCCAATGGACGTGCACCGCGCGATGTGCCGCTCCGCGGAACGTGCCAAGCAACATGCCAGGCTGCAATGCTAAGGGTATCGATATGAATGTACCGTGCCGAGGGCTGTGCTGTGCCTGGGCGAACTGGATACGTGAAAACACGCGTTTCGCTCAAGACGTTCTCAGCACATCCTCATGCTAGACATCCGCCTGGGCAACCTGGACACGTGCAAACAAGCGTTTCGATCGAGACTTCCTCGACACATCCTCATGCTAGACGTCCGCCTGGGCGACCTGGAAACGTGAAACCAAGCCTCTGGTTCGAGACATCCTCAACAAAGCCTCATGCTAGACATCTGTCTGGGCAACCTGGAGGCGTGACACCAAGCGTCTCGCTCGAAACATCCTCAAGACCTGGGCACGTGAAAACAAGCATTTCACTTGAGAGATCCTCAGAATTCGGGTCCCCAGGAGAGGACAATCTATAACACAAAACAAGCGTTTCGCTCGAGACATCCTCAACAAATCCTGAAAAACAAGCGTTTCGCTAGGGACATCCTCAATTTTTAATTCGCCGGCCCTACGCGACCTCGTTATTTATCGCAAAAGAAATTCGCCGGCCCTACAGCCGTCAAAACCGGGGGGAAACCAACTAAAAGAGAACCCTGGGCTCAGGCCCTTTCCGGGAAAAATATATTGGGGACACCAAGCGTTACCAGTTACCGTCAACGCAAGTGGGCATGAGTTACGAGCAGACAGGACTCAAGCACTTGTTCATCCACCATGAGAGCTTCACGGACTCACTGAAGATCTTCATTGACCCAGCGCTGAAAGACAAGACGGAGAAGGAGTGCGACAGCATGCAGCAGCACGACCCGAGAAACGCTTTATGCAGCTTGCTGTGGCCCTGCCGGACACGAGAGGACACATGTTGTGACGTGTCAGTTGCGGCAGCACGTTCGAACGGCCAGCGTCGGCCACCTCAAGCAAGGGAACCTCATCATCGATCGTGCCCTGCCAGAGAAACAAGAAGATGGCTGGCCTTCACTTCGCCCGCTCAATCATCCAACGATGTTGGCTTCTGTTGGCAATGCTAGTCGCCGTGGTGCCAAAAAAACATAATCACAGGAAGCCACCGCCATTTGCTTGATGGAGGACCACATGAATCATCCGAGTAAGGGGGCACGAACGATCTTACATGATTTTGGCGCGCGCGTGGCCGGAGTAGGGACGGCGACGCTGGGAGGCACGCTGGGAGGGCACGCTGAGAGGGCACGCTGGGAGGGCGCGCTGGGGGGGCGGGCACGCCGGGAGGGCACGCCGGGAGGGCACGCCGGGAGGGCAAGCTGGGAGGGCAAACCGGGAGGGCACGCCAGGAGGGCACGCTGGGAGGGCGCTGGGAAGGCGCGCTGGGATGGCGCACCGGGGAGGCGGACTGTCTGAAGAACCGTTTGATCGTTGCTCTGATTCCCCCCTTTCCCTCCCTCCTGACCACCTCGCGCTCATTCGCTCTGGCGGGAAGTAGGCGGTGAAAACCAGATTGTACGAGAGCAGAATGCCATGTCTCAATGGTGTTCAATCTGATTTTCTGATTTTAGGGCACCCACGTCTTTTCGATATCATGAATGTTTACAGGCTTCAGCTTGCATTCGGAAAACTGGCACCGAACTAGAATCGGGGGCGGCCAGGAGGGGGGCGTCAAAGAGGGGGGGGGGCGCAACTCCTGGCGGGCCGCACGTGCGCGGTCCAGGGGGGGGGGCCCGGGGACGCATTGAAATAAGAAGACGCGCCATGAAATCTGGGGAGATATCATGGCCCCCGCCATGTTATCCCCCCCCCCTAGTCTTAAGTTGGGCCTGTCCCCCTACAGGGGGATTTTGGACGAAAAATCGAACAAAAATACCCCCAAACTGTTCAAAAATGGTGACAAACATCGTCCCTGTTTTTTTGTGACTATGTTTGAACATTCCCCTGTAGAGGGACACGCCCGACTTCACCCTAGTCATCACCCCGGGCTCTGCTGCCCCCGATAGAATGCAGGTCTGCTGGGAGGTGGTCCGAGTGGGAGGGCGGGTGGACATGCACTGCAGGGCTGAACCTAAACGGCGTTTTCCGTTTTCGTTTTGTTTTCGTCTTCCCTCGTTTTGTCCTCAATCCGCCTTTAACGCAGAGCGAAATCGAAACGAAAACGGCCCACGAAATCGCCAAAACACTGTTTAGGTCCACCCCTGATGCACTGCCCCTGGGCGCCTGGCCGCATCGAGGTTCCGCGGTGCGGACTGTTGTCGCGTTGCTGTTGCTTCGGTGTTGTGATTACGTTATTGTTGTCGCTGTTGTTGTTGCTGCTATTGTTGTTGCTGCTGTTGTTGTTGCTGTTGTTTGTGTTGTTGTCGTCGTCCTGGCCCACGAGATGCCCGCGACCCAGCCCACGACCCACCCACATTGCCTTGACGAAGATTCGGCGCCTGCGGCGGGCTTCTTAAAGGCCTCGCAGACTGCCGACAACTCCGCCGCCCCCTCGTTTTTATCCGCAACTGCGGCGTGCTACGTACTTGGTCACATCAGTGCGTAGATTCGCAACACAGAGAGCAGCAGAGATATACGTGGGTTTTCAGTCTGTATTCGCATCGGGGCCGGAGGACAAACATCTCGCATCCCCGCTGGGCCCAAGGGAAGAGGGAGGAAAGAGGAGGGGAGAGGGGAGGAGGAGGAGGAGGAGGAGGAGGAGGAGGAGGAGGAGGAGGAGGAGGAGGGAGGAGGAGGAGGAAGAGTTGGAGGAGGCAGCGGAGGAGGAGGAAAGAGGAGGAGGAGGAAAGAGGAGGAGGAGGCGGCTGAGGAGAGGGTTGAGGGGGGAAAAAGGCGAAGAGAAGAGGAGGAGGGGGACAGGAGGAGGAGGGGGAGGAGAAAGAGGAGGAGGAGAGGAGGAGGGGGCGGAGGAGGAGGAGGAGGAGGAGATGAGGAGGGGGAGGAGGAGGACGAGGAGGAGGAGGAGGAGGAGGAAGGAGGAGGAGGAGGAAAGAGGAGGAGGAGGAGGAGGAGGAGGAAAGAGGAGGAGGAGGCGGCCGAGGAGGAGGAGAGGGAGGGGGGAAAAAGGCGAGGAGAGGAGGAGGAGGAGGAGGAGGAGGAGGAGGAGGAGGAGGAGGAGGAGGAGAGGAGGAGGAGGAGGAGGGGAGGAGGAGGGGGGAGGAGGGGCGAGGAGGAGGAGGAGGGCGAGGAGGAGGAGGGAGGAGGGAGGAGGGAGAGGAGGAGGAGGATAGGAGGAGGAGAGGGGCGAGGAGGGAGTAGGGGCGAGGAAGTGGGAGGAAGGGCGTCTGGGGCCCGGGCCGCCCGCCGGACCCGCGCGGCGCAGGCCCCGGGCCGCGGCGCCTCGCGGAGAGCCGCCGCAGGGCTCGCGTCCGCGACCGACAGCAGCGACACCGAGGAGGCGCCGGGGCGCTTGCGCGCCGCGCGGTCGCCTCGGCGCCCCAGGGGGGGAACGCACAGGCAATCCTGGATGCAGAAACTTCGGCGGCGAGCGACAGCGAGGAGGAGGAGGAGGAGGAGGAGGAGGAGGAGGAAGACCTCCAACCTTGCTGTCGCTCGCCGCCGAGTTTCTGCATCCAGGATGGGGATGTCTGTGCGCCCAGGGGGGGGGGGCACAGACATCCTGAATGAAGAACTTCGGCGGCGAGCGAAAGCAAGGCTGGAGGTCTCCTCCTCCTCCTCCTCCTCCTCCTCCTCCTCCTCCTCCTCCTCCTCCTCCTGCTGGGGGCACAGGCATCCTGGATGAAGAAACGCGGCGGCGAGCGACAGCAAGGCTGGACGTATTCCTCCTCCTCCTCCTCCTCTTCCTCCTCGCTGTTGCTCGCCACAGAGTTTCTGCATCCAGGATGTCTGTGCGCCCAGGGGGGGGGGGCAAAGACATCCTGGGTAAAGAAACTCGGCGGCTAGCGAGGGGGTTCCAGTTCGAGTTCGAGGTTGGAGGTTTTCGGACGTGTGCGTCGGTTCTCGGCGGTGCTTCAGCCGCGGGATGCTTGCCAGCAGCTGCGCCTCGCCGAGGGCGTTCCGGGGGCGCTCGGATCGTCCCGAACGGACGCTGGAGGCCCGAGCTATGACCCAAAAACCAAACTCCGCGGCGAGCGAGGAGGGGAAGTGAGAAGGAGAAGGCCTTCTCAGGAGGCGGCGGGGCTTCTCGGGAGGGCCCCCGCACCTTCCAAGAAGTGTTTGCTTGTCTTCAGGGGAGGCTTAGGTTACTTCTCAGGAGGCTGGGGGACTTCTCACTCTCACTTCCCCCCCTCGCTCGCCGCCGAGAAACGGTGCGCGCTCAAACCGAAAGGGAGGGGGGATAGGGAAGCCCCCTCCATTTCCTCGTCCTCCTGGGTCGGTCGGTCTGACGGCGGACAGTCGGAGCCAACACGGAGAGAGCACGGCGAGAAGGAGCACAGGGTGAAGAACAAGGCAGCAGCAGCAGCAGCAGCAGCAGCAGCAGCAGCAGCAGCAGCAGGCCGCGAGAAGACATGAGCAACTGTCGGCGAGAAGTGCGCGGAGCCGGGCGGGCGACGCGGCGTGTGAGACATTCGGCTGTCGCCATCTCCCTTTCGACCGGAATGGCGTTCGAGGGGAGGTGGGGGCGACGAGCTTGTCAACGCACCCACCCCTGGGCCTCCAAAGCATCCAACAATCCCCAAGGCGGCCCCATGGCGCCATGTCAGAACGCCGAGACAGTCCAAGAGACCATCGAGACTGCGCAGGGTAGTCCCGACGACGGACCCAGAGGGCTTCAAGACGACCCACGAAGCGCTCAAGACAATCTAAGAGTCCTTCAGGAGGACCGCCGAGAGGGCCCAACGAAGCAAAAATCGTGCCATTCCCATAAAGCAACGTGCACTCGACATACTCGCCTGCTTCGTCTTCACAGTGTCCACGAGTGCCGCAAAGATCGTCCCAAGACGGCCCATGAGGCCCCCAAGAATGCCCTGAGACTACCTAAGAGGGGCCCCAGACAACCACTGGTGCCTCGGAGACGGCCCAACAGGGCCCCAAGCGGCGCCCAAGCGGCGCCCAAGAGGGGCTATATGAACTGACATGCCGAGGCATTTACCTTCCCCCAAGATGGCCCCGAATGCGCCCCAGAGATCTCCGAGGCGCTTTCAAGAGGCCCCCAGGAGGCCTCCCAAAGGCCCCCTATCAGGCCCCAACGAAGCCACCCAAAACCATCCAAAACGCCCCTGCCAGGCATCCGGAGAGACTGTCTATAATTCATCCAACAAGATACTTCCACCATCGTGGCAGGCTCTCGAGAAGTGGAAGCGGGGTGCATGGTGCGCGCGGAGGAGGAGGGGGAGGTGGGCGAGGACAGACTGGGCGGCGTGGGTTGCCCCACGACTGGCCAACGGAGCAGGGGGCGCCGACGATACGACGTCGGCGAGGACGCCGACGCCGTCGACGGCTCGCCGCCGCCGGCGCTCGGGAGGCGTGCCGAGGACGCTGCCCCCAGGGGCGAGGACACCCGACGGCGTGGATTACCCTACGACGGGCCGACGGAGAAGGAGGGCTCCTAAGTTCGCGCTTCGCGCTGCGCGAAGCGCGAAGCGCGAATAACTTCGCGCTCTCGCGCCGCCCCCCAAGGGGGAGAAGAGGAGGACGAGGAGGAGGGGGAGAAGGAACGAGGACCGCGAAGCGCGAAGCGCGAATAACTTCGCGCCCTCGTGGGAGCCCTTGGAAAAGGAGGGCGGGGGGGCTCGAGGAGACATGACGTTGGGCCAGCTGCTGTCGTCTCGCCGCGGTGGCGCGGAGGCGGGCTGCGGCAACCACGGGGCAAGTGGACGGACGTCCGGGGATCCTGCATAAGGCACGGCCTGATGTGGAGCGAGCTCTCAAAATAATGGGAGGTCGAATTAGGGCGAACGAGGGGGGTGAAGCGGAGGATCATCGTCGTCGTCGTCGTCGTCCTCGTCCTCGTCGTCCTCGTCCTCGTCCTCGTCGTCGTTGTCGTCGTCGTCGTCGTCGGCGTCGGCGTCGCCTTCGTCGTCGTCGTCGTCGTCGTCGTCGTCGTCGTCGTCTTCGTCGTCGTCGTCACCGTCATCGTCGACACCGTCGTTGTCGTCGAGGGCTGCCGGCGCTTTGGAGGCAGCCAGGGGGTCTGAGCTGGATGGGCCCCGAGAAACTCTGATCCGCTCAAAATCGGTCCACGGACCCCGCTCAGGGGTCCATCTGGTGCAATTTTCCTGGGCCCATCAGGGGTCTGAACTGGATGGGTCCCGAGAAAATCTGCCCGGAAGGGGGTTTGAAGGCAAATCCGCTCAAAATCGGTCCACGGACTACGCTCAGGGGTCCACCTGGTGCGATTTTTCCTCTCGCGTTCCGTTTCTGACGGTCCCGGGGCCCGAAAGACGGCCCCGGAAACCGAGAGCGGCAAAGAGAACTTTCTGAAACCCAGAACCTCGAACCTCGCCCCCCACAGTCGGGCCGCTGAAGGGAGGAGCACTAACTGAGCTACGAAAGCCACTTCTTGGCCCTACAGGCGCATCCGTGTCCGAGGAGGGCAAGAGGAACAGCTATGGAGGAACCTGAGGAAGAGTGAGCCCCTTGGGAATCCAAATTGTTCCTTATTTCAGCGTCTTGACTGTAAGACGAAAGCCAGGACGAGGATGAGATCGGGCGAGACTTGGCGCTCGGCTTGTCCTGCCGCTGGGCTGCCGCCTTTCCCCCTCCG
>CAUYUJ010003893.1:27500-74725 GCA_963575745.1 Prorocentrum cordatum
GGACAAGCTCGCATGAGAAGTCAAATCGGGAATTTCCGAAACCTCGCGCCTGTGGAAAGCGCATCGGGCGCCGCCGCCGTTGCCGAGCGTTCCAACACGCCCCGAGAGCGCCCTCGTGACTCATCCTGGGCCAGCTGGACCTTCCACAGCATCTGCTTCTCGTCCTCTTGAAGGTCCCCAGGCCCAGGAATCGGGCGCGTGCTAGTATCGACTAAGGATCCGTGGATCCAACGCGCGGGCGCCAGATTCACGGTTCTGTACTGCACCACGTGCTCCACCCCACGTGGATGCGCGAGCGCAGCTCCTGGACCAGCACTGCGAGGACTTCGCAATCGTCGACTATTTCGGACACGCGTCCTGCACTCCTGGAGCACCACTAATGATATGCCGCTTGCACGAGAATCAGAGTCCACGTGCAGCCGTCGATTATCTGCTCGTCCTTGTGGCGAGCGCGATACCCTTACCAGCACACCTCTGTCAAATCAGCTCCTCCTCTTCTCCCTCCTCATGCCCCCCCCCGCCCTGGATCTCGCGCGCACCTGGCAGCACCAGCAGCTGGACGACTGTAGCCAAACGGTCGCCTCAACCCCCTCCTTCGACTACTGGGCCATTTACTACTGCGTCGGCCACGCCTTGCTCCACTCCATCAGCTGCCGCAAACTTCACTTACTAGGCAGTCGGCTACTGCGGCGGCCACGCCTTGTCCGACCTCATCAGCCGCCGTCTCCTTCGACTACTATGAGGAGGTCTGCCGCGGGCGCCAACCCAAACCGCCACGCCATAGGTTGGCTTTGCGGTGTGGACGCAATGCGTCGCACCCTCCTCTCCATCGCCCCTCCTCCTCCTCCTCCTCCTCCTCCTCCTCCTCCTCCTCCTCCTCCTCCTCCTCCTCATCCTCATCCTCATCCTCCGCCTCCTCCCTCCTCCTCCTCCTTCCTCCTCCTCCTCCTCCTCCTCCTCCAATCCTCCAATCTCCAATCCTCCAATCCTCCAATCCTCCTCCTCCTCCTCCTCCTCCTCCTCCTCCTCCTCCTCCTCCTCCTCCTCCTCCTCCTCCTCCTCCTCGCACCTCACTCCCTCTCCCTCGGCCCGGGGGCCCTGGAGTGGGCCCCCACCCCAGTCGCACAGGGGGGACACTGGTCATGGGGGTGAGGGCCCGACGTTTCGCCGCCACCACAGCCTGGGCCAGTGCCGTTGTCAGGACCGGGCCCAAGGGCACTCCAGCCGCGGCGGCGCACGTGCTGTCGGGCACGCCTCCAGGGCAGGCAAGACTTGCGGCGCAGAGCGCAGAGGCGGGGGGGAGGAGGAGGAGGAGGAGGAGGAGGAGGAGGAGGAGGAGGAGGAGGAGGAGGAGGAGGAGGAGGAGGAGGAGGAGGAGGAGGAGGAGGAGGAGGAGGAGGAGGAGGAGGAGGAGGAGGAGGAGGAGGAGGAGGCGGAGGAGGATGAGGATGAGGAGGAGGGTGGAGTAGCCATGACAGAACCGGGAGGCAGAAGAGACGGACGCACAACTAGGGACCCTGCGCCGCGGGCGCCCCCCAGCATGAGGCGCGCGCGCACGCCAGGGGCAAGGAGCGGGAAAGGAGACGGGAGGGAGAGGGGCAGCGGAGAGACTCGGCGGCGACGATGGGGGCGAATAGCCCAGGTGCGGGCATTACGCGTACTCGCCCGGGAGCCTTTTCGAAGACATAGATCACCGGCGCACCTGAATAGATGCATTGCTCTCCGCTGGGCTATTAGGCTATTCGCCCCTATCCTCGCCACTGAGAGACGCAAGAGGGCTGGAGGCAGCGCCTGCGGTGCTGGCGCAGTTAGGTCAACCCAGCAGCCCGGCGGCGCTGAAGGGCAGCGCTGGAACTGGGCCGCACAGCCCACGACGCTGCAGGCGGCTCTCGTGAGCTCTGGCGGTCGGCCAGCGGGCTCCCCGCTTGCCGGGCAGGACGAGCCACTGCCCGGCTTCCTCACCGAGGCGGCACGGGGTCTCCACCACAAGCGGTGTCAGGCGATGCCCTGGGAACGTGGCGTGTTTTGGCGCTCGCCCCTCCTGGCGGCCTCACTCCTCACTCCTCCTTCCTCCTCCTCCTCCTCCTCCTCCTCCTCCTCCTCCTCATTCTCCTCCTCATTCTCCCCCATAATCCTCCTCCTCCTCCTCCTCCTTCTCCTCCTTCTCCTCCTCCTCCGCCATTCCTCTGTCAGGGCAGGCCAGGGGGTAACTTGCACGCCCGAAAACGGCGATGCAAACATCGGAACGTTGCCCACAATGCATTGTTGCCCGAGACCGGCAGCGGCCGCGTGCTGGGCAGGCGACGCCTGGCCCGGGTGGACAACGTACCGCCGCGGCACCGGCAGCGAGCCCTGCCCAAGAACAGGAGCTGCTGTCGGCCGTCGCCCCCGATTCCTCCGCCCCACCTGGGCGGCCCATGCGAGCCCTACCCCACCGCCCCACCCACGATATCTCCTGGGGGGGGGGTCACTTCGCTCGGGGCCTCCCGAGCCAAGGGAAACCCACCTCCCCGCTTAGAAAAGACCGTGGGGTGGTGGGGGGGGGTAAAGTTCGCACGCGGCCTCCATCATGACCATCTCGCCCCGAACCGAGTCGGAGGAGTCCAAGTGAGCCCCGTTGTCTCCCCCCCCCGCCCCTCGGCCAGGGCCGGCGGCCACGGGGCGCCTGCACCATGTCCTTCTCCTCGTCCCTGAACTTGGAGGCCTCGGCCGAAGCGCTCCTCCTCCTCCTCCTCCTCCTCCTCCTCCTCCTCCTCCTGCTCCCCCTCCTCCTCCCCCTCCTCCTCCTCCCCCTCCTCCTCCCCCTCCTCCTCCTCCTCTTATTATTATGTTTCTTCTTCTTATTATTATTATTATCTTCTTCGTCTTCTTCTTCTTCCTCCTCCTCCTCTTCTTCTTCTTCTTCTTCTTCTTCTTATTCTTCTTATTATTCTTATGTTTCTTATTATTCTTATTATTATCGTCTTCGTCTTCGTCTTCTTCTTTTTCTTCCTCCTCTTCCTCCCTCCTCCTCCTCCTCCTCCTCCCCCCCCTCCTCCTCCTCCTCCTCCTCCTCCTCCTCCTCCTCCTCCCCCTCCTCCCCCGCGCGGGGCGCCCGACGCCCAGCCCTGCGGCACCGCTGGCACTGGGAGGCGTTGTTCCCCAGGAGCCTGGCTTCTCCTTGTCCTCGTCCTCCTCCTCCTGCTCCTCCTCCTCCTCGTCCTCGTCCTCGACGTCGTCTTCGTCCTTGTCCTCGCCCTCGTCCTCCTCCTCCTCCTCCTCCTCCTCCTCCTCCTCCTCTTCCTCCTCCGGCTCCTCCTCTTCCTCCTCCTAATTATTCCTCGTCCTCGTCCTCGACGTCGTCCTAGTCCTTGTCCTTGTCCTCGTCCTCGTCCTCGTCCTCGTCCTCGTCCTCCTCCTCCTCCTCCTCCTCCTCTTCCTCCTCTTCCTCCTCCTCCCTCCTCCCCCGTGGGGACCCCCCCGTGGGGACCCGGAGCTCTTGTCCGACGGTCCCCCAGGGCCTGGTAAGGCCCCCCCCCCCGCCCCCCCCCGGGAAGGCGAACACTGCGAAAACTTGCCCGTCGTGGGTCGCAACACGGCGCGAGGAGGCCAGGGATGGAGGGACGAGGGGGAGGAGGAACATAGAAAAGGAAGGAAGAGAGAAGGTCAGGAGGAGAAGGACGGTCAAGAGAGGAGGAGGAGGAGGAGGTAGAGGAGGAGGAGGAGGAGGTGGAGGAGGAGGGGGAGGAGGAGGAGGAGGAAAAGGAGGGGAAGGGAGGAGGGGGAGGAGGAGGGGGAGGGGGAGGGGGAGGGGGAGGGGGAGGGAGGAGGATGAGGAGGAGGAGGAGGAGGAGGAGGAGGAGGAAGGAGGAAGGAGAGGAGGAGGAGGAGGAGGAGGAGGAGGAGGAGGAGGGAGGAGGAGGAGGAGGAGGAGGAGGAGGGAGGAGGAGGAAGAGGAGAGGAGGAGAGGAGGAGGGGGAGGGGGAGGGGGAGGAGGAGGGAGGAGGGAGGAGGAGGAGGAGGAGGAGGAGGAGGAGGGGAGGGAGGAGGAGGAGGAGCAGGAGGGAGGAAGGAGGAGGAGGAGGAGGAGGAGGAGGGGAGAAGGAGAGGAGGGAGAAGGAAGAGGAGGAGAGCGAAAACAGAAGCTGTGCAGCCGCAGCGCGGCGCCCGCCACGGGCCTCCGACTCACGGATGGCGGTGGCCTCCTTGAGCATCTCCGTGTCCTTCGCGATCTGGTCCTGAAACGACTGGCGAGATTCTGTATACAGAGGAAGCCCATGCCAAAAAACACTATGCCTGTCTCCAGGGTGCCCTGGGCTTCTTGGGTTCCGCTGGTTCTACGATGGAAGACGTGATGTCCCCACACCCCAAACCAAAGAACATCCTGGGGTCTCAGGGTTGTTGTTTGTGGAAAGTGTCTTGTGGTCGAGTTACTACTGTATCGCACGCAGCCTCGCCTGCATCAGGGGTGCAGTGGCCGAGAAGTTGCTCGAACATCTGTGCGACGATGACCGAAACCGGCGTCCGAACGCGTCAGAGTGTGACCGTATTTCTGGGTTCGAAGCCAAGACGATGAGTCACAACTTCGGGCACTCGGTCACGGACAATCGCAACCCCGGATGATAACGCATCCCAGCTTCCCCCGGGTGTCTCTTTAGGACGGGATTGAAGGTGGTTCAATCGAAACAGCAGGCGGGGAGGCCGAACGTTACTATCCCCTCCCAAGTTCCTATCGCAGTTCTGATCGTGAGGATGTCTCAAGCGACATGCGATCCAAACATCCTAACATCGATTTTTCCTTTGAATTTGATTCCCCTGCCTGGACGCCCTTTTTATCCCCAGAAGATTATTCTCACCAACATACAATTATTTTTCGATCACGCACCCATTCAGCTGATATGGGGCGGGCGCTGTGACGTATCGGCGCCGTTTCGAGGGGGGAAATGCAATGGAGCGGACCTTCCCAAAAGGCCGAGAGCACCCCGGCCTTCTGAGAACCTGTCTGACCTTCTCCGGGGACAGACGGCTTCTGAGGCCGGAAGGCTTGTGCCCGCTACCGTCTACGAAGGCCTAACAACTCTCACTTCCAAAGCAAGTTGCGTGATGCCTAAGCACATGTACACACATACACACATATATATATATATATATATATATATGAATGTGTACACGAATTACGCTCACTGGTTATATGAACACCGCAGCAGCGGACAAGACTGACGACGGATTCGCGAGAGTTCGTGCGCGTGCTGATTTACGCGCGTCCTTCTAGATATCCGTACAAGCACCAAGCGCGCGACGCGCGCGCTGGGCTCTAGCCGACTCCGAGGACGTTGCCCCTAACTGAGCATTACGTGGATACCTGGATACCAGGGGAGAGGGCCCCAGGCGTGGACCCCCTTCCCCCCATGTGAGTGCGGGACCTCCCGGGGAGTGGCTATGGGCTCTAGGGGCGAGCGCGGGGCCGCCTGCCTGAAAGCGCCGCGGGACGGGTGTGCCGAGGCGGGCCCCCGGGGCTTCCAAATTACTCGAAGCGGGTCACAATAGAGCGTACGGAGACCCCCCCAAGACAGTCAAAAACTGAAGGAATTCTTCAGGCTGGAGGGCAGGATTCAAGGAATTCCCAAATTTTAGGTCGAAGATGGCTACACGAGGGCCAAAATGAGACCCCCCGCATGACCCAAGATATTCAAAACCTATGGAACGCCTTAGGCTGGAGGGCAGAATTTCTGAGACTCCCAACTTCTAGGTCGAAGACGGCTATACAAGAGGGCCCAGGGAGACTCCGATGAGCGGACACACAGGACCCCGGAGGGGCCCCAGATAGCCCCAAAATGGATTTCCAATGCCTCGCTTGGGTGGCCATTGGGCTCTGCGGACGGCGTGGAGCCATCTGAACTGGAGGGACATTCGGCGCGTCAGATGGCTCCCAGATCATCGCGGAAGCTCCTGGACGCATGGTGGATGGGGCCCGTCTTAGGGGTATCGTAGGGCCGTTTTGTAACCGACTTCGGCCTATCGTGGGTCGTCGTGGTGCTTGTTTTTTCCAAACGGGGTTCTCGCTGAATTTTTCCTGATCTGTTATGACCAGTGCCTTGACATAGTGCAAGAACCAATTACACGGAGTAACCCTTCCTCACGCGACAAATCGGTTCGGATTTCGCTCTGCTTAATTCTCCAGCAAAATCTAAGGCTTCCTCTCGAGATCGCTTTCCTCCTTTTCCTCAGGCCGTTGCCCTGGGGCTCCTTCTTTCTTCGGTCGCGTCGTTCCTTCCTTCTTTCTCTTTCTCATTGGGATCGTCTGCACACTCGTTTAAATTGGTATAAGGGGAACGCAGACTTACATGATCAAACAAAACTGGGAGGTCCGCGCGGATTTCTCAGATCGGCGCTGGATCCCCCCCCCTGGCGCGCGGAGCGCGCCAAGGGCGGCGCCGGAGGCGCCGCTAGGGGGTCCAGCGCGGATCCGGGAAATCCGCGCGGTTTCTATGTTTATGCCATTTTTCGTCCCCCCACGATACGGTGGGGGCATTGGATAAGGAACCATTGGATAAGAAATCCAGGGGCTGGAAGCAGGTGGAACTCCAATCAAAGCTTGGCCATAAATATCACCGCCGCCCTCATCAGATAAGGAATCCTCCAGCGTTTGCAGCCTCCTGGGCGCATTCCTTAACCAACGCCCAGACCGTAAGCGCTCCAGATATGATCGCTCCAGCGGAGGGCGTGCTGCCGAGCGGCGACCACATGTACGGAACCGTATCGATGGGTGCGAAGCCCTCAACCGCGTCGGCCGTTCGCACGCTAATTTCGCGCGGAGGTCCCACCACAGCGTGGGGGAACCGCTGTGAAGGGCTCTGGGTTCCACCGCGGCGGGCATTGATGACATCATCCACGCACGCACAACCGTGAGTGTGCAGCTCGAGAAAAAAGGAGGCGGGCGAGAACAAGACACAGGAGCCCTTCCAGTGCAAGATCAACATCGGGATGACCAAATCAACCTCTGTTCTGCAGAGCGTCCAAACTTCCGCGGGGGGAAGCAGCGGTTACCATATCCGGGCCAGAGAAGCAGCGATCGGAAATCAGGGGCCTGGCCCATCCTTGCCGATACGAGCGAGGGGAGAGAAGAGGGGAAAGAATAACTAGAACAAGGCGAGCCCCTTAGACTCGAAAGGCGCTGGCGTTGTAGTGATCCTCTTGGACTGCTTTCGGGTTCTCCGGGAACCGAGCAAGTGAGAACGCGAAAACCCTGAAAAGACTGACCAAAACTCAACGATGTGTGCGCCTGCGGGGCCCATAGGTGGGCGTCTTTGGGGGCCTCTCCGCGGCCTCTGGGAGGCCTCGTGGGCGCGTCCTGGGCAGCGCCCGCCGCGAGAGCCTGGGAGCGCCTGACAGCCCCTGGGAGCGCCTGGGAAGCGCCTGGGAACGCGCGGGAGCGCTGAGGAGCGCCCGGCACCGCCTGGGAGCGCCCAGGAGCGCCTGGGATGGGGGAGTGAGCAATGGCATCAACGTAGTGACTCGGAGGTCCGCCCTGGGGCTCCTTCTCTCTTCGGTCGCGTCGTTCCTTCATTCTTTCTCTTTCTAATTGGGATCGTCTGCACACTCGTTTAAATTGGTATAAGGGGAACAAAGAATGACATAATCATGCAAAAACTGGAAGTCCGCGCGGATTTCTCGGATCGGCGCTGGATCTTCCTGGCGGCGCCTCCGGCGCCGCCCCTGGCGCGCTCCGCGCGCCAAGGAGGGGGTCCAGCGCGGATCCGAGAAATCCGCGCGGACCTCCGAGTTCTTATGCTTATGCAATCTTTCGTTCCACTATGGGAGCTCCTGGGTGGGCCTGAGAGGCCTCTGCGGGGTCTTGCGTTAGGTCGGGCGTGTCCTCCTACAGGTGAATTTGGGGCGAAAGGTCCAAATACCCCAAACATGCTCCACGAATGCCAAAACACACTCCTAAAATCGTTCCCGCACTACTTGTTCACACTATTTTTGTACACACCTCCTGTAGAGGGGCATGCCCGACTTACGTCTTGCGGGCACGCCGGGGCTCTTGCCCCTCCTCCCCTGAAGTCTGCTGCCCGGCGGCAGCTTCAGACAACGGCGGCCCTGCGGCGGCGGGCGGAGGTGGCAGCCACGCCCAGCGTCAGGTCGGGCAGCTCCTCCTACACTCGGATGTTGGAAGACAAGTGAGATATTGCCAGCAATTTCGTTAATGGGCAAACCGAAAGATCCTCCCAAGACTATTTCCTACTATCTTTGAATACTCCTCCTGCAGACCCAGACCCCCGACGTCACAATTTTTCATGACGTCGACCCCCAAAAGATTCGACCTATTCCCCGGGACCGGTTTGTCATCCCGAGTCGTTTTTTGACGGTCCAGAGGCCCGGTTAGGGCCTCCAGAGGCCAAAAACTCGGGAAAACCTCCCGTCAAGATTTTTTCATTGCCCGAGGGGGTCTGGGGAGGGACATGCCCGACTTAAGCCCAGCGACCTCCCAAGCCAGGGCGGCGCGCCAGCTGCTGAGCATCGTTTAACCGATCCCCATCCCCACCAGCGTGGGCTGGACCCACTGGCCGATTTACCTCCTCTGATGGGGATGTAGGCTGCTCTCTTCGGGTTTCGAGGGGCATATCCCCGACTGAGGTGGTGAGACGGTGGGGCTCGAGATGTGGATGGGCATGGTGATAGGGTTCGGTCGGGCATGTCCCCCTACAAGCGGATTTTGGACGAAAAATTAACGATAATCAAAAAATGCTCAGAATTAGGCAAACAGAATCAAAGAATCGTCCCCTGACTATTTTTTGGGGCTATTTTTGAATATTCCTGATCGGGAGCGGCCAAGAGGGGGGTGTCCAAGAGGGGGGGGTGCAACTCATGACCGGTGGCATGTGCGCGGCCCAGCGGGGGGGGCCAGGGACGTAATGAAATAAGAAGAGGCGCCATGAAATCTGGGGAAATATCATGGCCCACGCCATGATATCCACCCCCCCCTAGTCGACGATGATCATCACCCCCCTCTTTTCCGCCCCCGACCTGTGCTGCGGCGCCCGCCGCCGCGGCATCCGGGGCAGCGGCCGCGCCTCCGGCGCTGCCCCGCCGCCGCGGCTCGTCGAGGGGGCCAGCCGCGCCGGCGCCCGCGGCCGGGTCCGCCGCGGGCTCCGCCGCCGCCGCCGCCGCTCGAGGAGCTGCGAGGCTGTGGGCCAATTTTCTTCCACCACCACTGCCACAGCTCGGACGGGGGAGAAGGGAGGATGAGGAGGTCCTCCTCCTCCTCCTTCTCCTCCTCCCCCTCCTCCTCCCCCGCCTACGTCTGGTAGTGGCGGGTGTGGAAAATCGGCCCATCATGTGAGGCTGTGAGCCCAGACCTCGCAGGAGATGACGAGCTCGTTCCGGCGAAGCCCCCCCTCTCTCGCCATGCTGCCGCGGGCGGCCCCAGAAGATGGCCCGAGGAGAAGTTCCAGACATCTGGTGCCTCTGCCAATCCTTGGGATGGCAGGAGGGCCACCTTCATGATCAGCACCCTACAAACGAAGCCCTTCGGTAGTAGTCCCCATGGAACGAACCGACCAGTGCAGAGCTTCTTCGCAAACGCCTGTGACTGTTGGGCAACCGCACGCTACGAGGGACGGGATGCTTTTCCTCGACGGCCTCAAACTCACAAGCGCTTCGGTGGTGCCCGGACCTGGGGCGGTCAAGATGGTCATGACAGACTTCAACCAGTCTATTTTTCTTAACAAGCATGCTCCTCTGGCGACTGGAATCACCACCACCTTCCTATTATTCGTTATCAGTATCTTCATGATCATCATCATCATCACCATCATCACCACCATCACCATGACCATCACCATCACCATCACCATCACCATCACCATCACCACCACCAGCATCAGCATCACCATCACCATCACCATCACCACCACCGCCACCGCCATCATCATCATCATCAGCAGCACCAGCATCAGCATCAGCATCACCATCAACATCATCAACCTCATCATCATCAGCAGCATCATCATGATCATCATCATATCATCATCATTACCAGCATACTCATCCTCATCATAATCACCATCAACATCGTCATCATCATCACCACCACCATCATCAGCAACATCATCATCGTAATCATCATTGTCAGCATCGTCATCACCACCATCAACATCAACAACATCAACAACATCAACATCGCCGTCTCGATCGACATCACAAACACCGTGGACCGTGCAATCGTCAACGCTCCCCCCTCACGGCAGCCACCAGACGCGGCACCCGCGCTCCTTCAGCGCCGCGATGTTGGTGCTCACCTCCCCGAACTTCGCGGACATCGACTGGATGGATGCCTGCGCCGACACAGCGACGACGACGATGACGACGGCGCCGACGAAGACGACGGAGGAGGCCCGAAGGACGAGAACCTCAAACAATGAAGGTTCAAATGGTCATCCGCTTCCTATCCTGAGGGCCCATCCATCAGGGCCCCATCCTTAGAGGCCTCCCGGATGGCGTCCGAGTAGATGGGGTTGGAGGATCGCGAAGCATTTTCGAAACATCGGCGATGCATCGTCGACGTCTGCGATGCATCGTCGACGCCTGCGATGCACCGGCGACGTCGGCGTGGATAAGATCGGGCTCCACATCGAGCCGCATCGCCGGTACATCGGAGATGCGGCGCGATCCTCCGACAACATCTGCTCTGACCCCATCCTGGGAGGCCTAGAATCCTTGCGCCGACGACGACGACGACGATGACGACGAAGACGACGACGGCGACGACGACGACGACGGCGACGACGACGACGACGACGACGGCGCCGACGAGGCCTGCGCCGACGGCGCGCGACGGCGCGCGCGGCGCACGCTGTCGGCGGCAGAGCGGCCAGGGAGCTGACGGGGATAAGCGGGGGGAAAGGCGCAGGAGAACGCCGGCCTCCCTCCCTCCCTTCCTCCATCCCTCTCTCCCTCCCTCCCTCCTCCTCATCCCTCCTCTTCCTCCTCCTCCTCCTCCTCCTCCTCCTCCTCCCTCCTCCCTCCTCCCTCCTCTTCCTCCTCCTCCTCCTGCTCCTCCCTCCTTCTACGTCCTCCTCCTCCTCCTCCTCCTCCTCCGGCGGGCAACGGCTCAGAGAGGGGTCGTCGTTCAAGCCCCATCGAGTTGCCTGAATCGTGGATCGGCGACGGTGCCCGGCGCTTGGAAGAAGTGGGCAGACACATGAAGTAGGAGGGCACTGAACACAGATTGGACTTCCGCTCAACGACCAGCGTGCAGGTTTCGGATTTCGCCGCTGAGCAGAGATGGGTGCCGCCGCCATCGCTCTGCGTGTCGTGTTCTCCTCCTCGGTGCTGCTCGATGGGCAGCGGCAGCTAATCCAAGAAGTGGTCAGAGATCCCCTTGGGTCGCTCGGCGCTCACCGGAGGGCTCCCGCCAACGTCGGAGATGGTGTTGTTTGATTATTAGGTTTAGGTCGTGCATGTTCCCCTAGAGGCAGATGTTGGGCGAAGAATGAGAAAATGCCCAAAGAATACCCCAAACTAGCAGCAAAATGCTAAAAAACGGGTCCCCAGACTATTTTTGTACTATTTTTGAATATTCCCCCTGTAGAGGGACAGGCCCGACTTACGATTAGGTGGTTGTGGTATCTTTGTTTTGCTGTGGACGGCAACGAACACGACTGCAGAGCGGCGCGGCGGCTGGCCGGCAGACTGGTGCAGAGGGCCAGGCGGCGGAAAGTGAGGTTCGAGCCGAAAAGGACTAGAAGCCGTAAAAACCCTTGTACACCCAGAATCGAGGAGGAGGAGGAGGAGGAGGAGGAGGAGGAGGAGGAGGAGGAGGAGAGAGGAGGGGAGGAGGGAGGAGGAGGAAAAGGCAGGAGGAGAGGAGGCTAGCGGAGCCAGCACACCTGGGAGCCACGGTATACCGCCACGGCGCTCCTCGCGCTCCTCCCTCTCCTCCTCCATCTCCTCCTCCCCCTCTCCCCCTCCCCTCCCCCCTCCCCCTCCTCCTCCTCCTCCTCCCTCCTCCTCCTCCTCCTCCTCCTCCCTCTCTGCAGCAGGCTCGCCCACGACCCCCGTCGCTGGCGTCCGACGCCGCGCGGGTCGCTCCGCCTTGCACGCCCGCGGCGGGGTCGCCGCCGGCCGACACGGCACGAACCTGCGCATCGCGGAATCCTCGAGCGAGGAGGAGGATGGAGGAGCGAGGAGGAGGAGGAGGAGGAGGAGGAGGAGGAGGAGGAGGAGGAGGAGGAGGAGGAGGAGGAGGAGGATGGAGGAGCGCGGAGAAGGAGGAGAAGGCGAAGGATGAGGAGCAGGGACGAGGATCCTGGGCCACCTGTGCGAGCAATACTTATGTCTGTATCCTCTGCAGTATGGAGTTTCGGGCTCCCTTCCCAAGAAACCCGAGGCGCACTGGATATGGATAAGTTTGCCGCGCAGAGGCTCGACCTTTATCCACGTCCAGTGCGCCTCGGCCTTGTGGCGCCGCTGGCAGTTCAACCTCGACGCTTCCCCTCTCGGCGTGGATGCTCTCTCGCCGACGAGGGAAAAAGCGAGCCAGAAGTGGGGCGGGGCGCACATCCCGCTCGAGGCAGGGCGAAACGTCGCCCTCGCCCCGGCGCCGCGCTCACCTCCCGCGCGGATGGAAGCCCCGCTGGGGCGCGTCGCACATTCTTCGCTTGCCAAGGCGTCCGCGCGCGCTGGGACGAAACTGTCGCGCTCCCTCCGAATGCCGACTGAGGAGTGGCGCTCCCGCCTCGGCGCGTACACGGTCAAAGCTGATCGCAAAAATGCGCGAGGAGGCTGCAAGCCCCTCTGGCCATCGCTCGGACCTCCATTCCCTGTGTTTTTTTCGGTTTCGTGCGTGGTTTTCTCGCCAAATGGCCAAGGATGCTCCTCGATGGTCCTCGCCGAGAAAAAATGCACACGTCCGAGCGATGTCAGGCCCTTGTTCGCGCTCCGGGCGGAGTTCTTGGATCTGCGCTGAACCCCCCTCCCTGGCGCGCGGAGCGCGCCAGGGGCGTCGCCGGAGGCGCCGCCGGGGAGGGGCCCAACGCAGGCCAGGAAATCCGCGCGGAGCGCCCAACTTTCTGCTTATGGCGCTGTTTCTTCTCCGTGGACCAAAGAGACACGGATGCAAGGGCACCCTTGGAAAAGGTTACCCATCCTTACCATCGGGCTCTCCTTTCCACTTTCGGGGGGGATGTCGCGCTTTCCACAGCAGAACCGTCGAAACCCAAGAAACCCATGGCACCCTGGAGGCAAGCAGGGTGTTGCCTGGCAAGCGGCAAGGGCCTCCACTGTACCCATGGGAAGGCTACCCATCATTACCGTCGGGCTCGACTGCACTTCACTCGCCAGGTCGTTGGGGGTGAGGCCGCACGCAGCCGGGAGTCTCGTCGCCCCCGCCCCAGCTCCGTGCATACGGCCAGACCTAGGACGACGGCGACGACGACGACGACGACGACGACGACGACGACGACGGCGGCGACAGCGACGACGACGACGGCGCCGACGAGGACGACGCCGACGAGGACGACAGCTCCAGGTCATAAGAACGTCCCTCAGGGCATGAGACACTCCGCCGGCCAGAACTGGAGAACAATCGAGGGCACGTACCCTCCCCCGACGCGACCTCGACCTCATGCCTCGGTCCGACCGTGCCCCCATCCCCCTGGACCTGGAGGGGAGGCTTTGCGAGGGGCTGGAGCGCCCAAGCTGGCCTCGGCGAGGAGGCATGACCCCCGACGGCACATCCACTCACAACGGGCCCCTGGGCCCCTCCGCGGGCCTGTCGTCGTCGTCGTCCTCCTCCTCCTCCTCCTCCTCCTCCTCGTCGTCGTCGTCGTCCTCGTCGTCGTCGTCGTCGCCGTTCTCGTCGTCATCGTCAGAAAAGGCGGCTCCCGCCGCGGGGGCGGCGCCGGCTCCGCCCGCCGAGCCGCGCGCGTGCGGGCGGTACAGGGGACCTTCTTGCCAGGGTCAATCCCAGACCCGGGTGGGCCAAGCCTCGCAGAATCCTGCAAGATCCAGCACCCAAACCCGGGTGAACGCGAAGGATCAGGATCCTGCACCCAGGCCCTGGTCAATGCGACCCTGGCCCTGCAGGATCCTGCTAGATCGGGCGCTCTGGCTGACCCCCGGTTGCATTAACCCCCGTCTCAAGGCTCCCGACTGTGTGTTGTTCGTCGCCGCCAGGTCACCGCGCGGGTCCTGTGAGGTTGGCCGTGCTTGTTCTAGAGTGCAGAACATCCACCCCCATAATACAGTCAATCCGTATAATAACGATGCGCGATAAGGATGCACGGGCCTTGGACGCCCATTTCAAAGCTTTTCGAGCGGGGCGCAGCCGACGAAAGTGGCGAAGGATGGACCGAGGAGGCAAGGATGCAAGGGTACCCTTGGGACGGTTGCCCATCCTTACTGTGCAGGTTGACTGTAGAGGGCAGAGCATCCACCCCCATAATGATCACCCCGACGCGCGAAGCTGTTTGGTAAACGCACCCACAGAAGGCATCACGCAGGGCCTGGCTGTTTAGGAAACGCCCAGGGCCGTTTAGCAAACGCCAAGTATCGGGTCCGGATGGTTTCTCCTCCCTTGAGGTTCGGCGCGGCGCGTGTGTCGTCTTCGCCGCGCTCAGGCCGAGAACAGGCTAGTTCTATAATGCTCTCGCTGCAACGCCACGCAAGGATTCCCCGAAATTCCGCCCCCACCCGTGCGTGGCCCGCGCTTGTTCCTTCCGGAGGCGGGACCGCACGCGAGCGCCTGCCGATCGCTGGGTGGGAACGCGATCCAGTCCCAATATCAATTTGTGCGACCACTGGTGAGCGGATGCCTTCTGGCCTCGCGAGAGAGCTGGGAAATTATTGATGAAGGGACGGAGAGCGTCAGGTACAACGATAGACGACGATAGACAACGATAGACCTTCTGCGAAGTTTGCTAAGCCTTCCCCGAAGGCGCAGACGGCTTCTCAGAAGACGCGAGGGCTTCTGAGAAGCCCCGCCGCCTGCTTCTCACTTCCCCCTCCTCTCTCGCCGCCGAGATTTTGGTTTTTGCGTCGTAGCTCGGTTCTCCGGCGGCCCCTTTGGGACGATCCAGGCACCCCCGGGACGCTTTTTCGGCGAGGCGCCGCTGCAGGCAAGCCTCGCGACGAAAAACAAGCAATGAGGACGGCCTGAGCCAGGAACACCTCCAAGAACGACCACGACCGAGACGAGCGCTCGACCGCGCTGGTGAGCTGTTCCTTCGGCGGTCACGGCCAACATCAGATTGCTCTGGCGCGCTGCCTCCCGCGGCTGCGGTCAAGATTGTCCTGCGCTGACGCCTTGTCATCCACCCTGTGCACGGTCTCCCCCGGGGCCGTGGGCGACCCAAGGAGGAGGCGGAGAGGGAGGAGGCGGAGGAGGCGGAGGCGGAGGAGGAGGAGGAGGAGGAGGAGGAGGAGGAGGAGGAGGAGGAGGAGGAGGAGGAGGAGGAGGAGGAGGAGGATGGAAGGGGGGGAGGAGAGGAGGAGGAGAGAGACGGAGGAGGAGGAGGAGGAGGGGGGGAGGGGGGGGAGGAGGATGTGGGGAGGAGGGGGGAGGGGGAGGGGGGGGAGGAGAGGGGGGAGGGGAGGAGGAGATAGGAGGAGATGGAGGAGGAGGAGGAGGAGGAGGAGGAGGAGGCCGGGGCAGCTTCGCAACCCCCTGGAGCCGGGGAGCAAGACTGGGCGGGGGAGCGTGGGAGCCGGGCGCGGCGAACGCGCCTCCAGGTCCGAGATCTTCACCTCGGCGGCGGCGATGGCGGCCGTCTTCTCCTGGCACGGCGCGGGGCCTCGCCCCCCTCGCCTGCTCTCGGACCCAGCCAGGGCAGGGACAGCAGCCGACCGGGATAAGGCGGGGCTCTCTGAGATCCGGCGGTTCTGGAGGACGTGTCGGGCACCGCGGCCGTGCCAGAGCGCCCTGGAACTCTCGGAGAGCGTTCCGGGACGCTCTGGAACAGTTGATCCCTGTCCCTGCCCCGCCCGATGCTCCTCCCTCCCTCTACAGCCACAGCATGGCCACAAGAGCAAAAGGCCAGAAGGCCCGAACTTGGGGAAACCAACGGGTACCAATACCGCTACTCCCCGGACCTCTCCAGGGGCGCGTTCTGGCCAGAATTTCGAGGCGTGTCCAGCGGTGGCGACGAGGGCCTCCCAGGAGGCCCGAACCGGGGGAAACGTTCGAAAGGGTAGAGGTACGGGCACCTCTTCCTCATCTGAGAACCATGCAACGCTGGCCGCCAGAATTCTTGCTGCGACGCCCAGAAACCTGTACCAAGAAGCGGCCCCTGCCCTCGACCTGCACTTTCCGCACCTTCGCCGCGGCAAGGGCCGGGAGGCCGCGGACCGGCGGCCGCGGCGACATGGCGGCGGCACCTTCCGCGCGGAAGGCGCAGGTCGAGGGGAGACGGATGCGCATGTCCTCCTCCTCCCCCCCTCCTCGTCCTCCTCGTCCTCGTCCTCCTCCTCCTCCTCCTCCTCCTCCTCCTCCTCCTCCTCCTCCGCCTCCTCCTCCTCCTCCTCACTCGCCTTCCTCCTCCTCCTCCTCCTCCTCCTCCTTCCTCCTCCCCTCCCCTCCCCCTCCCCCTCCCTCCCCTCCGCCCCTCCCTCCTCCCCTCTCCCTCCTCCTCCTCCTCCTCCTCCTACTCCTCCTCCCTCCTCTCCTCCTCCTCCTCCTCCTCCCCTCCCCCTCCCCCTCCCCTCCCTCCTCCTCCTCCTCTCCTCCCCTCCCCCCTCCTCCTCCCCTCCTCCTCCTCCTCCTCCCTCCTCCTCCTCCTCCTCCTCCTCCTCCTCCTCCTCCTCCTCCTCCTCCTCCTCCTCCTCCTCCTCCTCCTCCTCCTCCTCCTCCTCCTCCTCCTCCGCCTCCTCCGCCTCCTCTATGGGACACGGAAGCGCGAGGGTTCCCAACGTGGCACAACGGGGGGGCGCCAGGCACGTGGAGGCCCGCGCACCCCTGGAAGCTGGGACCGCCACCGACTCGGAGCGGGGCGAATTGAGACAACGGCAGCTCAAACTCGGTCCCTGGACTCCTGCCAGGGTTCGGCGGCGAGCCCGGGGGGGCAAGTGAGAAGGGGTTCTCACAAGTTTTCGAAGCGACGCCCCGCAGCCGCCTGGAAAGGTCCCTGGACCCATCCCGGGACCCCAACGCTCCAGTTTTCCGAGCTGCGTCCGCCCGTCACGACGAGGCCAACAATTCGCCCTCCTCCATCCTCCTCCTCCTCCTCCTCCTCCTCCTCCTCCTCCTCCTCCTCCTCCTCATTATCCTCCTCCTCCTGTCCATTCCTCCTCCTCCTCCGCCTCCTCCTCCTCCTCGTCCTCCTCCCCCCACGCTCTCCCTGGAGCCTTCGGAGTCAGCAAGCGCCACGAGCACAGCACACTCGATGGAGCCGCGCGGTGCTGGCATGGACTTCAGGAGTCGGCGCTCGCAACCCCTCCCACACTGCCCATTGCCCCACCCCCCTGCCCCCGCCACTTTCCATGGACGCCGGCAGGCAGGGCGTATTGGGGAGAGGGGTGTTCCCAAGGGTCACGTCCATGCAGCTGTGCGTTCTCAATCTTCGTCGCAATCCCCTTTCTCCCTCCTCCTCACCCTCCTCCTCCTCCTCCTCCTCCTCCTCCTCATCCTCGTCCTCGTCTTCGCCCTCGTGCTCCTCTTCCTCTTTCTCCTCCTCCTCCTCCTCCTCCTCCTCCTCCTCCTCCTCCTCCTCCTCCTCCTCGTCAACATCAACCGTGTTTGTGTGTATGCGTGTTGTGTGTGTTGTGTGTGTGTGTGTGCGTGTGTGCGTGCGTGCGTGCGTGCGTGCGTGCGTGCGCGCGCGTGCGTGCGTGCGTGCGTGCGTGCGTGCGTGCGTGCGCGAATGCGTGCGCGTGCGCGCGCGCGTGCGCGAATGCGTGCGTGTGCTTGTGCTTGTGCGCGTGCGTGTGCGTGTGCGTGTGCGTAGGCGTGTGCGTGTGCGTGTGCGTGTGCATGTGCGTGTGCGTGTGCGTGTGCGTGTGCGTGTGCGAGTGCGTGATCGTGTGCGTGTGCGTGTGCGTGTGCGTGTGTGCGTGTGTGCGTTTGTGTGTGGTGTGTATGTGTGTGTGTGTGTGCGTGCGTGCGTGCGTGTGTGTGTGTGGTGTGTATGTGTGTATGTATGTATGTATGTGTGTCTGTGTGTGTGTGTTTTCGGCTCCTGTCTCACTCACTCACGCCTCCACCCCATCCTCCTCCTCCACATCCGCCCCCTCCTCCTCCTTCGCCTCCCCCTCCCCACTAACATCATGATAATCACCAGAATCACCACCACCGCCAACACCACCATCGTCATAATCCTCATGACGTTCATCCGCCATCTTGCCCCCTGGCACGTTCAGGCGTGGTGCAATGCCAAGTTCGATCTGGTAGGGCTTGTGTAAGTCGAAGATTGATAGACCGCCCTTTGGCAAACCATCCTTGAGTGAAAGCTGCCAAGGCCACTCCAAATGTGCACGGCACCACATTTCGAGTTGACCCCGGCAGGGTAGCTGATCGAGGTCCCAAACCAAACAACAACTTCAGGCGAGACGAACGTCGACGAGCGAAACCGACAGGGGACTGCACCTGTACACTCGAGTGCCAATGTCGAATGAACCAGTGCAGACTTCATCCGTCGACTTGCGTTCGCGCAAGTCCCGAGCACGTCTTCTGGGGGCCTTTCCCTCTCCTCGCGCCCAGCCGCACGCGCCTAACCCGTCTCCTCACATCCAGCCGCACTCCCTTGTCGGCCCTGACGCATCCCAGGAGCTCCCGAAGCCTCCCATGGCTTCCAAAACGGTCTCGGAAGGTCACCGAGGCAACCAAGATGGCCCACAGAGGCACCCGAGAAGACCCCAAAGAGGAGCCAAAGGGGCTTCAAAGGAACTTCCGAGACACGAGAGAGAGAGAGAGAGAGAGACGGCCAACGGGCCCACCAGGAAAGCCAACAACGTGCAACAACCTGAAGGCATTCACGGGGTTCCCTGGGCATTCGAATATTTCGGGTTTCCTGGGCCCCTCGGCTCAAAACAGTGGCAGGAGGGCCTGGGAACAGCATGTGTGCCAAACGAGCTCGAGGAGGGCCCCAGGAGACCTTCCAGGGAACCCAAGAGGACAATCCAAGGAGGCGCCCGGATAGCCGAAGGGAACCCCAAGAGGCCAAAAGCCAGCCCCAAGAGACTCCCCAGATCCCCAGGAAGGGTCCAAGACAGCCAAAGACGGCACCGAAATCGCCAAAGAGGAACCCAAGACGGACCAACAGGGCTGCAATAGTGCTCCACGGTGTGCACGACTGGGGCCCATGAGCCATGAAAGCCCGTAACAAAAATTAACCGGACGAAGGACCCAACCATATGCAGGTGTGAGTACCGCAATTGTGATTCATTTTTTCCGGTGGTGATCCCTATGAGGCAGCGAACCGTGGCAGGGGGGTGCCGACATGAGTGGCGTGGTACACAACGCGAACGAAAACGATTGATCGGAGTACGTGGGGAGACTGGGAGAGGGTGAATCTGAGCGCGAGGACGTCTGACTGTGAATGAATATGCGTGCGAGCGAGTCTACGCACATGAATGCGAGTATGACAAAGCATGGTGTAAGTGTATATGAATGTCAATAGTTTGAGTAGGGCTGCCTCTGAGTGCTCGTGACGCTGGGCGTGGCCGCCGCAAGGAGCTTCCCCAGGACTCCCCGACGGCATCGCCCGCGCGACGCGACGCCAATGTCGGCGCGCCCCCCCGCGAGGAGCGCGCCCGTTTCCTCGTCTTTTTGTTACTCCCTCTTTGCCCGCACACTCAAAAGTCCAAGGCTGTGGGCGCAGCGCAGCGCGGAGTCCCCGCGACGCGCGCAGGTCGCCCTGGAGGGGTCCCAGCGACGCGCGCGGGTCGTCCGCTGCGCGGAGCAAAGAGAGCTAGCTGGCTGGCCGATAGCGGGCAAAGCTCTTGCCGCTGGGCAGAGCGACGACGGGCGAGCGAGGCGCGGGTACTGGAGACGCATGCGGACTGCGCCACGGGGACCTTCGGTGGGGCTCCCTATGGGGCCACGACACGCTGACCTGGGCGGGGGAACCGCATGCGGACTGCGCCACGGGGACCTTCGGTGGAGCCCATATGGGGCCACGAAACGTTGTACTGGGTGGGGGAGACACATGCGGACTGCGCCGCGGGGACCTTCGGCGGAACCCTTTTGTGGGGCCACCAAACGCTGTACTGGGTGGGGGACACGCATGCGGACTGCGCCACGGGGACCTTCGGTGGGGCTCCATACGGGGCCACGAAGCGCTGTACTGTGTGGGGAAACGCATGTGGACTGCGCTACGGGGGCCTTCGGTGGGGCTCCATATGGGGCCACGAAGCGCTGTACTGGGTGAGGGAGTCGCATGCGGACTGCGCCACGGGGACCTTCGATGGAGCCCCCTTTTCGGGCCACGAAACGTTGTACTGGGTGGGGGAGACGCATGCGGACTGCGCCAAAGGGACCTTCGGTGAGGCTCCATATGGGGCCACGAAGCGCTGTACTGGGTGAGGGCGACGCATTCGGACTGCGCCACGGGGGCTTTCGGTGGGGCTCCATATGGGGCCACGAAACGCTGTACTGGGTGAGGGAGACGCATGCGGACTGCGCCACGGGGACCTTCGGCGGAACCCCTACGGGGCCACGAGACGTTGTACTGGGTGGGGGAGACGCATGTGTTACACAATTGGGGCCTTAGGTGGACCTCTCTATGGGGCCACGAAGCGCTGTACTGGTTGGGGGGGACGCATGTGATACACACCACTGGGGCCTTAGGTGGACCTCCCTGTGGGGCCACGAAGCGCTGTGGGTGGGGGAGGCGCATGTGGGGGAGAAGCGTGGGAGGAGGAGAGGAGGGAGGAGGAGGAGGAGGAGGAGGAGACGCGGGGACCGTCTCTTCAAAACGAGGACCCAACAACACAGGTTGGTTGGGAACAGGAGACGAGAAATGTCACTACGGCCGTCTGTATGCGGACGAAACACAATACAACTTATGTTTTCTGCCATCGGGGACGCCTGTCCCAACGAGCCTGGAAACGTTGTACCCCTGCAGGCTTCCGCGATGGCGGGAACATGTCTGTTGCAATGTTTCGTCCGCTGATTCTGGGCGGTCCCCGTCGCCACACAGGGCTGCTCCCCTGGCAGGGCGGCGGGACTTGCCGCGGGCAGCCAGTGAGTGCTCACACGACAGGGCCCGCTCCCCTCATTCCCCCGATCTGCGGGCATGAGGTATATCCATATCCACTGCGCCTTGGAGTTCCGGGCTCCCTTCCCCAGAAACCAGAGGCGCAGTGGACATGGATAAAACAGCTGGCCCCTAGAGGCTACACTGTCATCCATATCCGCTGCGCCTCGGCCTTCTGGCGCCCCCTTCCTCAGAAAGTCCAAGACCAGTGGATATCAATCTTCCCCGCACGATACGCCCTCCTCTCTCCACTGTCCTCCTCCTCCTCCTCCTCCTGCCCTGCCTCATCGTCTCCTCACCCCTCCTCTGCCCTGTCCTGTCTCCCCGATCCCTCCCCCCTCGCCCTCCCCCTCCCCATAGCAGTCCTCCCTCCCTGGAGGGCAAGAAAACAGTGACCATGACCAAGACTGAACGCGGACACGTCGGTGCCGATTGTGGGGCATACCTCCAACTCGTGGACTAGCCTCGCGAATCGGCGACAGCCAGCATGGGTCATGTCCAAAACAGGCGTCGACAAGATCCCGCGACATCTTTGTTCATATATATATAGTATATATGTCGATGCTGTGCTCATGCAGAAGTAGACACTCAACGTATCGCTGTCCTTGGGTCCTGCTGACATCTTGCTCGCTCGACTAGTTATTTGACACGTGCGCGGAGCTACACTGTCAATGCCACGCTTTCCTGTGGCTTTGCTGCGCTCCCGCTCTGAACGCACACCGCTGAAGGCGGCGGAGAGCTTGAAAATCCATCCAACAAAATGCTCATCGTGGTCATGGTCATCGTGCTTCATCCTTGGGCTCCCCCCCTCCTCCTCCCGCCAGGCCCCACCCGCAAAGCCCCGTCCTTCTCGCCGGTCTCGCACCAGCACACCATCTGGCGGCCGCCGGCGTCTCTGTCTCTCTCCATCTCTCGATCTGGCACGACGAGACGTCGCCCCCGCCAGAAACAAATCAGTCTGGATTGCTCCACGACGCGCGGGGGGGGGATCAGGCGAGCGGGCCAGCGGGACGCGGGGGAGCTGGCCCGAGAGAACGCTTCGCAGTGCCTGCGTTTAGGTCGGGCGAGCCCTGCTACAGGGGGGCGAAACACAAAACCTGTTCAACAACTGCTCAAACATATTCAAATAATCATCGAACAACGATTTTGTTTTGCACCATGCTTGAAGATTCCTGCTGCAGATGGACATGCCCCACACAAGCCCGCGCGGCAGACGCCACCACCCAGGGCCCGGCGTGCGGAGCGCGCCAGGGGGCGGCGCTGCGGGCGCCGCCCATGTGTGTGTGTGTGTGTGTGTGTGTGTGTGTGTGTGTGTGTGTGTGTGTGTGTGTGTGTGTGTGTGTGTGTGTGTGTGTGTGTGTGTGTGTGTGTGTGTGTGTGTGTGTGGTGTGTGTGTGTGTGTGTGTGTGTGTGTGTGTGTGTGTGTCCAGCGCCCGCCCTAGAAATCCGCGCGGGCCTCCGAAGCCCTGCGCCCCTCCCCCTCCTCCTCCTCCTCCTCCTCCTCCTCCTCCTCCTCCTCCTCCTCCTCCTCCTCCTCCTCGCCTCCGCCTCCGCCTCCGCCTCCTCCTCCTCCTCCTCTCCTCCTCCTCCTCCTCCTCCTCCTCTCCCTCCTCCTCCTCCTCCTCCTCCTCCTCCTCCTCCTCCTCCTCCTCCTCCTGCTCCTCCGCCTGCGCCTCCTCCTCCTCCTCCTCCTCCTCCTCCTGCGCCTGCGCGCCTCCGCCTCCGCCTCCTCCTCCTCCTCCTCCTCCTCCTCCTCCTCCTCCTCCTCCTCCTCCTCTCCCAGGCGGAGGGCGGACGATGAGGACCATCGACAGGCACCGTCTGCACCTTCCGTGCCACACCTGCCGCGCAGCCGCGGCCGCCGCCTCGCGGCGGCCTCTTCCGCGCGGAAGGTCCAGAGGGGGCGCAGGTCGAGGGGCGCAAGGTGCGCGCGGGCTCCCAAAAAGGGGGGCGCCAGGCACGCGGAGACCCACACCCCCTGGAAACAGGGACCGCCACCAACTCGGAGCATGGCGAGCCGCGACAACGGCAGCTCAAGACTAGGCCCCAGACCCCTCCCGGCAACCGTGGCGACGAGGGGTCCAGCGAAGGCCAACTGCCGCTGCCTCGACTCGCCCTCCCCCGACCTTACGAGCCGCATCCCCAAGCGGAGGCCGCACGAGGACGGGGCGGGGCCAGCCGACGGGGCGCGGAAGAGAGGCGGCGCGCCCGCGCCGCGCCATCTTCGTCCTCGTCGCTGACGTCGTCGTCGTCGTCGTCGGCGTCGGCGGCAGCGGCGGCGGGCCCCCGCGGAGCGGCCGTGCGGGGCGCGGCAGGGTGGCGGGCCTGCGCCGCTTGCCGTGCGAGCGGCGAGCCCCGAGGAGGTTCCGGGGGGAGGGTCGTGCTCGGGGCTGGGCGCGAAGGGAGCGACGCGGGGAGGCGCGGCGCCCTTCGCTCGCTACAGTGGGGGCCCGTCCACAAGAAGCCTCCCACGAGAAGGACGCCCATGGATTCTCGGTGTGGGAACGTCCAAGAAACCCATGGCACCCTGGCGGCGAGCACGGTGTTTCTGGGCATGGGCCCCCGCTGTATCGCTCGGACGCCCCTTCCCCGTGCGTGTGTTGGCTCCGCGCGTGTTTTCTCCTTCATGCCGGACGATCCAGGATGCTTCGCGATGGTGCTCGCCGAGAGAGAACATGCACATGCCCGAGCGATGCAAACTTCCACTGCCCAACATCCGTCTCCGACATAACACCAACTGCTCAACAGCCTCCCTCCCGGCACAACGCCCGTCCACGACACGGCATTCGTCTCCAACACAACACCTATCTAGCTACATAGCCCCATGCTGCAAGAGATCAGCATTAGATGTTATTGACTACCTACCAGACCACCCCAACCCAACCCGAAGACCCGAATTTCGGGTTGGCGGGGGGTAAGGGTTCCACATGTGTTTTTTTCGATGTTTCCCGACCACCCCCCCGCTGGAAATCGAGGGTAAATCTGAGCCTTCGGGATGGGTTGGGTGGTTTGGTGGGTGGTGAGTTATAGGAATTACATGATCCAAGCCCGCTCGCCGCCCACCGACCGCCGCCCACCGCCTGAACACCCATCTACTGATAACAGCCTCCGTCTCCACCGAACGTTCGCTGCTCGGGGTGGCTTCTTGCGGGCATCCGGGGAACTTCCTGGGTCCTCGCGCACGTGTCGCTTACTGGTGTTCGTACACTGGTCGACGATTTCGATGAACATTAGTTGCCAGTGCTTGTTGATATGATTTTCGTTGGGGTCTGAATGCCATCCACTTCGTCGACTTCCGTTGCTCGTCGGTTTGTTTCTCGACGTTTATTGGTTTGTGTATGTTCCATTGGCTCCTCGTCGTTTTCATCGCTGCTCGATGTTGGAGAACTTGATAAGTTAATGAACTTTAGAGTGCAGCTAATGCTTGATTGAAGTTCGCCAACGTTCGTTTCTGATTGACTTTTCGGTGCTACAGTCAACCCGTGCAGTAAGGATGCGCGATAAGGATGCAAGGGCCTTGGACGCCCAATTCGAAGCTCTTCGAGCGGGGCGCGGCCAACGAGCGTGGCGAAGGATGCGCCGAGGGGGCAAGGATGCAAGGGTACCCTTGGGAAGGCTGTCCATTCTTACCGTGCGGGTTGACTGTATTCGCGATTCGCTGATTTCCACTGCTTGTCGTCCCCATTCGAATTCGTTGATGATCGTCGACGCTCGATTTTCGAACATTTCTCATTGAATTGATGCTTGTCAACATTTGATGCTGATGATTCGGTCCTTGATGGCTGTTGACATGTTACGTTGATGTCCGTTTGTTGTCCATCGCTGTTCTTCGCCATTGGATGCTCCTTGATTTGCTGTTCGTGCTCGCACGCTGACAACACGACATGCGCAGGAAACCAGCCGGCACGCTTGTTGGGCCGGTTTCCCACCACCACTACCATAGGTAGGAGGAGGAGGTGGAGGAGGAGGAGAAGAAGGAGGAGGAGGACCTCCCCATCCTCCCTCCTCCCCCGCCCTACCTATGGTGGTGGTGGTGGACAATTGGTCCATCAACGCCCCAGCGCCTCCCCCCAGCCCCCCTGGGGGTGGCCCTCCTGAGACCCTCCCCCCCCGTGAAATCCCTGCGCGGCTGCCCCCCCGCCCGTGCGGGCCCCCCCTCTGGCGCCTCCCCGCACCCCCTGCCCTCCCCCCTCCCCTCGCCGAGGGGAAAACATAGAGAGCCTCCTCCTCCTCCTCCTCCTCCTCCTCCTCCTCCTCCACCTCCTGGTCGTAATCGTCGACGTCTTCCAGGGTCGGCGGCACCGGCCGTCAGGCCTTCACAACGGAGAGCCTCCACGGAGGAACAAAAGCAGACCGAAACCATCCGAGGGACGAACGCCAAAGCTCCGAGGCCCCTGCCCCTCGCCCCCACCCCGGGAAGGGGAAAGAACACGACTACCCAGACCCCCCCGCCGACCCCACGAGGGGGGGGGAGGGAAAAGCATCGAAGAGCAAAGGAGAAGCCAAGTGCCCTGGGGGACCTCTGTGGGGCCTGCGACACCTGTGGGACCAGGGGCGACCTGCAGGACCTGTGGGACCTGCTGCGGGCCCTGCTGTGGGACCTGCGAGACTTGCGAGACCTGTGGGAATCTGTGGCACCGGCGGGACCTGCGGGACCTGTGAGACATGTCATACCCCTGGTACCTGTGGGACCTGCGGGACCTGTGGGACCTGTCGGGCCTGCGAGACCTGCGACACCTGTGGGACGACCTGCAACACTTGTGGGTCCTGTGGGACCTGTGAGGCCTGCGAGACCTGCGAGACCTTCGGGACCTGCGGGATCCAGAAGCGGCCCACGTTGGGGCGGGAGCGCTACGACGGGAGCACAGCGCCGATCCGAAAATGAGGTCCGTGTTGCAACGAGAACAACATTTTCGATAAACTAGAAACAATATGATTGCAAGTTTGCGCGATCCGCTGTTCAGAAACAAGACGCGAAGGGTGTTTTTGACTATTTTTGAATTTTCCCTCTGTGCAGGGCCAGGCCCGACTTAAGTCTGGGCAAACCAGCAAGCACAGCACGCGAGGCGTCGCCGCAGCACGGGCGCGAACGGGCACGCGCCCTGCCCCCCCCCCCCCCCCCCGGCGGCGCCTCCTCTGGGGGGCTCCACTGCCACGTCTGCTACATCGCGAGGAGCATGGTGAAAAATTACTCCAACAACAAATCCCCTGACTGTTTTTACTATTTTGAAATATCCCCTCTGTAGGGGGATAGGCACGACTTAAGTCTGGTCAAACCAGCAAGCAGAGCACGCGAGGCATCGCCGCAGCATGCCACGTCTTCTACATCGCGATGAGCATGGTGAAAAAAACAGCCCGGGCCACCAAACAGGCAACCCGTTTGAGGCATCCCCACGATCGTGCCGCGAAGGTACACACGGTCATCCTCCTGGCGGCTCTTCGGGGCGCCCAGATGTCACGCCTGTTATGTCGCGGCGAGCATCGGACCTCCCCAAGAAACAAGTCTGGGCAATCAGACAATCAAATCGAGACATTCACTCTGGGCGCGAACGTGCACACCTCCAGCCTCCTGGCGGCTCCTCCACGCTTGCTATATCGCGATGAGCATCGGGCTGTGAAAAGAAACTATGACTGACAGTGAGCCTGAGTGTGAGCAAACATGAATGTGAATGCGTATGAGAGTGAGTGATCCGTGTGTGGGCAGGTCCGTGCGCGAGTGAGTCTGAATGTGAATGAGTCTGTGAGGCCCCCAAGACTTCCTAAGAGGGTCCCAGGATGACCCCGAAGAGGCTTCCAGAAGCAAACATGGCTCATAGTGCTGTTGTTTTTTAAGGTTTCGCGTTCTCGCCTTTTCTGACCTCCGACGCCCCAATACGGCCCCCAGACACAACAGGACACAGAAGTGGGCCCCAAGACGACCCGAGAGGGCCCCAAGACGACCCAAGAAAAACCCTCAAGGCGGCCTGCGTGGGCCCCGAGATTGCCAAGAGAGGCCCCCAAGACAGCCTCCGAAGGCGCCGGACGGACCATCTGAAGACGGCCCGAGACGCCCCCACGAGGTCCCAACGGCCCTCAAAGGGGCCCCGATAGCCCCCAAGAAGATTCCCAAAAGCTCCCAGGAGGCCCCACGTGCACCCCCCGCGCAGCGAGAGGAAGGCACGTTCGGAATGCGGCGAAGAGTCTCGGGTCCGAAGGGCAGGCGCACGGCGAAAGAGTCAGGCCACGATACCTCAAAGCCGCCAAGCGTCGAAACGTTGTCGTATTGTTCTTTGCAGCGCAATCCCCCCGCATCTCTTCCGCGGACACCCGCCCCAGCTGGCGATCGCTTTCGCACCGTGCTGACACATGCGCAAACACCGCAGGGAAATCAGTGCCTTTGGCGTACTTGTGAGCATCTTGAGGGTCGGCGAGTGAGTGCATCGACACGGCTCGCTGTCGTCCTCCTCCTCCTCCTCCTCCTCCTCCTCCTCCTCCTCCTCCTCCCTCCCTCCCTCCCTCCCTCCCTCCCTCCCTCCCTCCCTCCCTCCCTCCCTCCCTCCCTCCCTCCCTCCTCCCCCTCCCTCCTCCCTCCTCCCTCCTCCCTCCTCCTCCTCCTCCTCCTCCGTTTCCTCCTTTTCCCCCTTTTCCTCCTCTTCCCCCTCCTCTTCCCCCTCCTCCTCCCCCTCCAGATCGCGCCCCCGAGGGCAGGCGCCGCCCGCCTTGTCGTACATCTCCGATTCCTTGCTGGCCTCCTCCTCCAGCTGGGCCTGGCACGGCTCTCCCCACGGCCCCCCCGCGGAGACTTCACTGGCGGGGGTTGGGAGGCAGATGGGAAGAGGCGGTTGATGGGGCAGGGAACGTGCGGATTCGGGTGAGGGCTGGGAGGAAGGAGCGGGATTGGAAGGGAGGGGGGTGGGCGGGGGGGGGGGGCGCTGGAGAATGGAGACTTCACCGGAGAAGGTTGGGAGAAGGATGGGAAGAAGTGTTTGATGGGACAGGGAAACTGGGAACGAAGGTGGAGGGCTGGGAAGAGAGTGCGGGATGTGGAAAGGAGACCGGTGGGGGGGGAAGAGGGGGCGCCGGAGAACGGGGAGGACCGGAAGGGCGGACCGGAAGGGAGAGCCGGGTGAACGAGAAGCAGATGTCGGCGAAAGGGAGGGAACAAGATATTGGAAGAGCGAGAAAGGTATACATATGGATAACGACAGTGAGGGAGAGAGAGAGAGAGACAGAGCGAGAGAAAGTGAGAAAGAGAGGGAGAGAGAGATAGAGAGACAGAGACAGAGAGAAATAGAGAGAGAGAGAGCCACACTCCCGCCCTCTCCCTGTATAGGTGTATGCACTAGGGCCATCGCGCGCGTGCGCTGCGCTGGGCGCGCGCTCAAGTGCCAACCAACTTGGGGTCCTACCGCGTTGCACGAGTTAGGAACGAGCCCGGGCGCTGTGGCACCGCGGTGGGCTTCGCATCGAGCGCGGCTGTGACGCGGACGGGGGTGCTCGGCACGATGGCTCCCCCTGGCCGTCCCGCGTGCCCCTTCTCGGGCGCGCCCGTCCTCACTCAATCGAGCGTCGTCGAGGCCTGGGGATGACGACGGTGGCCCGAGGCTCTGTCTCGTGTGTGTGCTGAAGCCGGGATGGTGGCCCCACAACATCCCCATGGCACTGCAGCTGCCTCAGAACAGAGGGGTGCGCGCGCTTTCTTCGAACCACTCCAAGCCCGGCCCATACTGAATTCACTACTTCCTCCAGACTGTGTAAACGCTCCGTCCTCGGTGCCCCCTCCTATACAACTGTCTCAGAACAGAGGGGCAATCGATTCCAAGAAACATGACCACAGTAACGCCGCCCAAGAACACCGGCCAGGGGCACCACAAGAACCCACGCGGAGGTGCACACAATGGTGGCACAGTTCAAGGTGGAGAGCCCAAAGCGCGAAGAAAATAAGACTGCCCGTGCAGAGCCAGTCTTGTTCTCGTGACCCTCGCGCCACGCTTGCACCTCATCGACGTCATGCCTGTGGGCGAGGCCACGGGGGATGGAGGACGAAGGGACGAGGAAAAGGAAAAGGACGTGGAGGAGAAGCAGCGGCAGCATGCGTCACTTTTAGGGGGAGCGCGGGGGACGGGGGGGAGGCTGACAGTCCCAAGGCAGCACTGGAGTGCCGCAAGACTGCCGAAGAGGGGCCCCGAAAAAAAAAGGCCTCAGGATCCAACCGTAGTCGAATAGTGCGCCCGACCGATTCCTGATAAAAGAGCATTCCCTCAAATAGTTCGTCCAGCACGCCCCGATAAATTGACCCAGCCCCTAGATGGTTTCCAACGCGCCCACCAGACAGTTAGGAAATCTCCACCTGACCCTTGGGGCCCTCTTGGGCCGTCTGGAGCCCAGGCGCCGTCTTGGGGGATCGCCTGGGTTGTCCTGGAGCCTTTTTGGCGCAATCTTGGGCCATGCGAGCGCCCGTCTTGCGGCGACTGCCGCCGCAGGACGCACCGCGGGAAACGTCCAGAGAAACGTGCGCTCGTCTTGAGTCGCCTTGTGCCTGACCCTTGGGAGAAGAAAGCCGGCTTCGCACAAAACTGTGGGCCTCACCTCGGCCACGGCGTCTTCTCCAAAAACCTCCACTGGACCACTCCGTGGGGGGGGTCCCGTCAGAGGCGCCCAGGACCCGAGACGCCCCGAAGAACCTCCGAAGGGGCCTCCCACGATGCCTCCAGAAAAGCCTCCAACGAGGCCCCCAAGAGGGCCCTTCGGCCCTCCCGCCAAATTTACTCAAGATGCCCCGAAAGAGGCACCGTCCGAGGCCCTCAGGGCCCCGAGACACTCCAAAAGGGCTCTGGGGAGGCCCCAGACGACGCTTCCACGAACGCCTCCAAGGGGCCCCGAAGGAGACCTCTCGGCCCCCTCGCTGTGAGAGGGATGAGCGAGCAAGACAGCCAGTCAGCATATAAACGCTCCCTGTGTAATGGCGCCTGCATGGGGCACTAGGCCGCAGGACACTCCGCAGTGACGCGTGCGCCTTGAGGGTCACGCACAGAGAGGTGAGAGAAGAAGACAACTGCGGGCGTCGCCACCGGCCTGGCCTGAGACCTTTCGGCCCCCTCATGCTTTCTGTCTGAAGCGATTTGCTTGCAGGCCCCGGTGCGCAGAAACGGCCTCCCGAAGCCGAGCACTGCAGGGCAAGACGCACCCCGATCACTTCGGCCCCCTCCGCTGGCCAGGCTACGTCGCCGTACCGCAGCGAATGGCAGCGAGGGTGCAGGCCATCGAACCCAATACACAAACAACACATACACACAACACACACACAACACCCACAACACACACAGCACACACAATTACACACACACACACACACACTTTCACACACACACACACACACACGCACACACACACACCCACACACTCACACACACACTCACACACACACACTCACCACAGTCACAGACTTACACACACCTTCGCACACTCACACACACATAGACACACTTGCACACACTTGCACACACTTGCTCACACTCACGCACACTTACACACGTACACACACACACACGCTTCTACGCGCACGCACACACACGTTTAAATACACGAACGTATACACACGCACACTTATGTGTACACAAACACATGTCTACACACAAACACACACGTACACAACACACACCTTTTTGAACACGCAAACACACACTCATACACACGCGCGCATTCATTCACACGCTTGTACACACACACACACACACGTATACACTCTCTCACACACACACACACTTACACACACTTACACGCACGCGCATTTACAAACACTCACACACACGTACATTTCCACTTCCACATACACTCACCAACGCACCAAAACACCACACACACCAACACTCACACAACAACACAGCAAAACACCCACACACCACACACACACACACTTCACACACACACACACACACAAACACCACACACACACACGCACAGTCTCGGTCGGCGCCAAAGTAGAGGTCAGGTCGGCGAGGCCCCCTTGCGACGGGGCCCAAACTTCCCCCCTCTCGCAGCACCCCCCCCCCCCCCGGGTGGATGGAAGCAGGGGCGGGATGTTGGGCGCGAATTAATTACTGGTGGGGTGATCATCGAGGGGGTGAAGAAGATGTCTTTTTCGGGCCCTAGAGGCCCCCTTCTGGGCCCTAAAGGGCCCCTGTAAGGGGACCTGATCGGTTCCTTTTCTGCGGCCCCCGCTGCCCCCCCCCCCCCCCCTACCATTCATCGCCCCCCCGCCCCCTTTCCATGCACTACGCGCCCCCCAAGGAAGGCGGGAGGGAAGGGCGCCGGGAGGGAGCGGGGGGGGGGACAGGAAGAGGCGAGGGCAAGGACGCAGGCGTGGTGGAGGAAAGGGGGCACGCACGCCGACGAGGCGAGGTGGACGACCGATCCGATGGCGCGGCAGGCCGCGCCTGCTGCCTCCTGGCAGGTGGAAGAGGCTGAGGGGGGGGCAGGGCGCAGGCGTGGTGGAGGAAAGGGAGCACGCACGCCGCCGAGTCGAGGTGGACGACCGATCCGATGGCGCGGCAGGCCGCGCCTGCTGCCTCCTGGCAGGTGGAAGAGGCTGAGGGGGAGGAAGTACGAGGAAGATTGGGCGGATGATGCTGATGATACGATACGATACGACTCAGCCTGAATGGAGGTGTAACTCCCGCTGGCTGGCAGATCTACCTGGGCAAGTGAGAGAGACAGCAGCGATGGAAGAGAGGCGGGCGTGGGCGCGCCTGAGCGCGATCATCGTCGCGACGACCGCCCGAGCCTGCTCTTCAACCAGGCTGTGCGGCTGTCCTGCCACATCTCTGGGTCGGAGGCTAATTCCTGATAGTCTTGACTGATCAGAAACTTAAATTGGTCCTCGAATCTCCAAGGTTTGAAACTGTGGCCGTGGCGCTTGGAGCCAACACGTGTTTTGGCGTCCGCCAGGAAGCGTTGACCCCTCCACAGCAGGGCCAGGAGTGCAAGCCTGTCTGGGGCATACTTCTGGAATCTACACACGTGGCCACACCAGTCGAAAACACGGCACAAACAGACTATGTCCCATCTCTGGAGACCTAACTTATCTAGATAGTGGGCCCTCAGACGGTTGACGTACGCCAGATGGCCCCCCAAGAAGTCCTCCTCGAAATCCTCGAACTCGTCCAACTTATCTGGGTCCACGTGGCCTGTCTCAGGAACCTCGGGGGCCTTCATCTGGTCATTGTTCGTCGTCGTCGTCGTCGTAGTCGGGGCCGGGCGGGTCGTTTTCGGGGGTGGGGGGGGCAACTTGCGTTTAATAACACGTCTTTCCATAGCAATCTGGACGGCCCGAATTTTCAGAAGATGGTCATGGGTGAGATGCAGGGCCCCGATGTTGTAGGTCAGGGCGGGGAGGACAACTTTGTGCAGCAATCTCAACCTATTGGAGATGGTGCCACACTTCGTGGTCAGCAGTTTCTTATGGCGCGCAAAAGCACTCCAGGCGGCACGTGTGCGCCTGTCCACTTCGACCGACGCATTGTTATCGAAGGTGATCTGATGGCCCAGGACCTTTATCCCCTGCTCTCTCGGAGTGAAAGGGATGTGAAAGACGGGGAGGGCGATGTCTTCGGTTTTCTTCTGGCGCATGGTGGGCCGAGGGGCCACGGCGGACCTCTGGGGGAGGGGCTGGGCCCAGACATCATGCACGGCCAGTCGGGATTGGTGATCCTCAGACGCTGTCCACTGCATATCATTCAAGTCCACCCACCAGCCTGCTAGCCGTATTAGATTATTCCAAGCATCTGTCATGAGGGTCACCATCGACGGCGTGAGACCTAGCAGCCAAAAAGTTGTCGGCGAAGATGAGTAACGGGACTCTTCGAATCTGCTGCGAATCCTCGCCCCTCCCGGTGTACGCATAGTACTCGAAGCCCAAAGGGCGTGCGTCTTCAAAATCCAGAGGGTAGCCCCAGCCCTTGGACTTGCAAATGGAGAGGAAGGGACGAATGAGAGTATGTTCCATAATGAGGTTACACTTGCGAGGGCCATCTGGATCGCCCTGGTATATCGATCGAGTCCGAGATATCGGCTGCGACGGAGGCAGGCGAGGAAGCAAGAGACGGCCTCGTCCGCGTCTAACTTCGCGGATCATGGCGGCGGTAATGACATCGGGCACCGAGGCGAGCTTGGAAGCGTGGCACCAGGCACCATGGTCAACACAGTCATAACATGTATATATATATATATATACATATCCCCAGAAACAATATGCAATGGTATCCGAAAATCGATAGCTTTCTCAACCAGGAGACGAATAATAAAGATGACCTCAGCCGTCTGGTGCGCAGGGCGAAAGGCAAACTGATTCGGCGACAGTGGCCGATCTGCAATGCGGCCTAGCTCGGACAGTATCTGCATATAAGCTTTCCATAGCACCGGGAGGACAGCAATGGGGCGCCATTTCTTAATGTGCAATGGGTTGGTCATTTTCTCGGTAAGATGAACATCGTGCTCGTCCCAGCCACAGAGCTCGTCCATCGACGGGTCATTCAGGAGTCTAAGTTCGAAGAGGGAGGCGAGGATCTCGAAGAAATCATCCGAGGCATCCAGGAACATTTCGACTACGAGTAACTCGCTTCGGGGGCATGACTTACCACGTTTCATACGAAGGAATACTTGCCGAACTCGAGCGCCAGAAAGTTGGACGAGGCCCTCGAGGGCCGAACGGTCCCAGCGTTTCTGGATCCAATCGGGGAGCTGCATGACGTTTTTGGACCGATGCAAATCTCCGAAGAAGGACTCGGCAAGGTCTAAGATCTCCTGGGGGTCCGTCGTCAGGACGCCTTGCTCGTTAAACATGGCCCCCTGCCAGGTCGGTGGCGGGGCGCTTCGGTCTGTGCGACCTTTGGAGAGAAGCCAGTCGCACTCGTACGCGAACTTAGTCTGCTGCAGCTGGCGGCGGATCAGAGACTCGGCCGCGCAGTAAAAGTGTCGAAGCTGCTGCGTCGTGGCAGCTCGTCGGAGAGATCTGACAGCCTCGAGGTGGGTACGGGTGATTTCGTCTTCTTCTTTCTCTGGCTTGGGGGGGGGGGTCTCCGGTTGCGTCGACGTCCGTGATCGGCGGCGGCGGTCGAAACGGCGTCAGCCAGAAAGCGTAAAGAGGGAAGAGGGCGTCCATGGGCATCCGTACAGGGTCTAAAAGGTTCCCCATCGGGCTCCAGAGGGGGCGTCGCGGGGGCGGGGGCAGGGAGCGGAGAGGGGGCATGTTCGGACCGACGGTGACGGGGTCTCTTGCGGAGGGGGAGGCAGGCGGGGGGCGGGATAGGGTCGGCCTCCAGCCGACGAGCGAAACACGGTGGAATCTTCCAGGTCGATTCTTCCCCAGGAGGCGGCGTCCAGGAATCCGTCAGCTTGCTCCAGGGTTCTCGCGGCCAGTAGGAAGGCGTGTAATGTCGCACAGTGATTCGGGCGGGGTGCTTGGACCGAGGGTCCGCTCCTTCCTTGGCCAGTAGGTCGACCGCCGTGTTTCCCATATCTTGAGAGTGACCTTTGCGCCGCTCTGGCAAGCACACCTGGTAGCGCCTGCAAACGTCCTGCCGCAGCGCCAGCATGACGGACACCAGATTCAAATTGGATCGAGGCCGCCATCGTCCCCAGATCAGCTGTCGGCAATATCGAGAGTCGACGATCATCTTGATTTTGGCCTGGGGGGGGATCGTCCTGATGTTGTCGGGGAGGGAGTCCTGGAAAATCAACCACAGAAAGGCCTCAATGGGTGCCGTCAACTCTGCCGTGTTGTTCGACTCTCTACACGCTCCCACAAAGAGTGGGTCCTCAGGGCCAGTGCATACTGGGCCACATGCTGAAGCTAAGGGAGAGGAGCCTGCCGTCGGAGACGCCGAGGGAAAGAGTGCAAAGCCCACGCCAGCACATCCTCGGAGGTGATCACGCGCACGCTTACGATACCTAGGTAGTGTGTCGTAGAAAGAGCCATCCAGGAAGAGTCCGAAAGCCTCGTCGTCCCGAAAGAAACAGTGCACAGTGCGATCGACCTCGAGGGCGTCGTCGAGAGCGTTTCGATAAGCCGTGATATCCGAACAAGTCCAGTTTATTGGTTTGGGAGGCGGAGGAGGGGAAGCCGCTGTCAGAGTCCAGTTACTGCTAGGATCGCGTACCCGCAGACGTAGGTGTAGGGGGAGATGATCAGAGGTGGTAGCAGTAGAGAAATCGACCGTACAACTGACCGTGCCCGTATGGAAGTGTCGTGTGAGAACGTAGTCTATCTGCTTGGGGTCTCTACGCTGTCCAGGATCAGGAATATGTGTGTGAACACCGTACTTACACCAATGGTATGTATTTTCCGCCCGACGATCTAGATCGCACATTGTAATGAATAACTCCTTGGCCTTCCAAACTAGCCTATCCAGAACAGGGGGTTCACCAGGAGAACGAGTATAGGGACCTATATGCTCAGCAAAGAGATCGGAGTCAGCGACCGAACCGAGGTGGGCGTTAGCATCAACGCCGATAATAACCTTAGTCTCATTCGGGACTGAGAGGACGTGCTGACGAATCTCGCGCAGGCTCTCCATCAAAAGAGCCCTATCCTTTGACGGGTGCAGATGGGCGGAGCCCACCAAGACACGATTGAATTCTGGATGCTCGCACAACGCGCCGACGCAGCGGGTGCCCTGGACCACGCTTAAGACCTTCCAGCCACAGTCTCGATGGACAACGATCGCATTCTGCCTGTCCTTGCCACTTGGGGGGACCACAATAAGGCGATGTCCGTCGATCTGCTCTGGAGGTTCTGCTCGGCGAAGGGCGAGGCATTCCTGTAAAAGCAACATGCACCATGGGAACTCTTTCTCAAGATCGCGTAGAAAAATTGGCAACCCCTTCAGCGAGATCATTCTGACATTCCAAGAAAGGATACAGGAATGGTCGACCAATCGTCGCTGTCGCCATCTACGCATAGCAAGAGAAGTGCCGCCTCAGGGATCCGCCACAGCGTGGATCTCACTGAGGTGTGTCTGGAGCTTGGGGTCGATGCTCAGGTCCTGCAGCAACGCGTTCGCTGTGGGCGGGATCTTCATCTTGTGGGTGGTCCTGTCGCAGTCGTACACCTTGATGGGGCCACCCTGGTGGGCGTTCCCTGGCAACGACATCGGCAGGAAGATGACCCCCCCCCTGTCGTTCTTGATATCGAAGGCTGCGTCCCAGTTGTGCTGCGGGCTGTTCGGGAAGAGGGCTGCCAGGACTGGTTTGAGCTCCGCCGCGGCCTTCACCTGCTGCTTGCTCACACCGATCTCCCAGCCGACTTTGTCGATGTTGTGCCACAGAGCCGTGCGACCTGCCTGGCGAAGGGAACCACCACTGAACCTTCTGCCTTTCATCTTCTTGAGACAAACCCACATCTGGTCTGAGCTGCGGAAATGTATTTTTACACGTTCACCATAAAAACCAGTACCCACGACACGCTCGTAGAGGATGTTCTCTCTGTCGAGTTCGGTCTTGATCTGTGCCACAAGCTTGTCGCTAGCATCGTATTTGAAGCCACCAACACATATCGTTGTTCGTCTACCCATGGGAATGAACACTGCTGTGGATGCTGCCGAGATAGCCGCCGAGAGCGTCGTAGACAATGGTGTGTGCACTCCTGAGGCTGGGGAAGCTCCTCCGCCTCTCTGCTGCTGTCCACTCTCGTAGGCGTCCATGCGAGCCTCTAGGGCCTGCTGGCGGGAGCTGAGGGAGCGGACCTCCACGGAGACCGACGTGACGTTCTTCTGAATCTCTTCGATTTTCCCCGTCTGTACCTCAGTGGCGTCCTTGATCATGCCACCCATGGCACGGAGGAGTCGAGCTTGACCCTCATCAAGCCCTTCTTGCACTGCATGACGGGAGGCTGCGGCGGCTGCGGCGAAAGGAGCGGAGAGCCGAGGCCTCTGCGCGGGAGGGGCGCCGAAAATGTCTCCGTCAATACCTATCGGCTCCATCGGATGATCACCACCACCACCACCAATCATTGCGGACGGCACTAGTTTGGTCAGGATGCAAAAGAGAGGGGCGATGCTCACCAGTCTGCTGCACTGAGAGCGGGTCAAACGCGCGACTCTCATCATTCAGGACCTGACCTGAAGCGCATTTGCTTGAGCCAAAGTGATGATGATGATGATGATGATGATGATGAGGGCGAAGAAGAAGAGGAAAGGGGCGGCCGCGGAGTTGGGGTAGGGGTGCCAGGCCTTCATGTCCTTGAGCAGCTTCACGACTCGCTGCACGGGGCTCTGCGAGGACTGGTCGAGCTCCTTGCCCCAGGCCTCCTTGTCGAGGAGAGCGAGCGATACAAAGATGAGGAGTAGCGATAGGAGTACGCAACAAGAACCACGCTGTGAAAAGTCAAGACGTCGAGGGTCTGGGACTCGGGACGGACAACATAGGCAAGCGACAGTCGTCGAAAAGAGCCACCGTCCGCAGCGAGACCGACAGCAATAGCTGTTCAAAGTGGATAAGAACTGCTGCTGGTCTTCGTCCCCATGCCTCCCGTTTCCACTTGTGAGCGTTTTCGTATTCGCTTCGGCGTTTCAACATTCGGCGGAAAGGGGGGGGAGGGGGAGGGGTCTGGCTCTGAACCTCTGCTTTGTGCGACTGTTTGCATCAGTGCGTCCTATGGGGGAGACTCCCCCAGCTCGAAACAGGCACCGAGAACAGCCAAGATCTAGTTCTTGGGGGGGGAGAGGTGGTCGTTTTCTCATTCATTGTTTTGCCGATCGGCACGGGCCCTCGCACCCTCCCCCCCTCCCACTGTTGCAAACAGACGCATTAAGCAGAGGTCTGGAGGCAGACACCCCCCCTTCCGCCCAATGTCGAAACGCCAAGTAAGAACACGCTCACGAGGGGGGTGCGAAGGCCCGCGCCGATCGGCAAGGCAAAGAATCGGAAAACGATTACCTTCGAACCTCCCGTTTGGCACGGAAAAACCGGGTCCTGAGAGAGACGGGCCCTCCTCCCGCGGCGCTGGCCCGTGGAGTCGCCTAGCTGATGATGATGCTGCTGCTGCTGCTGCTGCTGATGATGATGATGATGATGATGATGATGATGGTTGTGGTGATGATGACGACGATGGTGACGACGACGTAGATAATGATGCGCGAATCTGGAGAGGACAGACAACCTCTCCTCTGCCCCCTCCACCGGCACTGGCCCTCCTCCCGCGGCACCGCCCCCTCCTCCCTCCTCCCGAGCCGCCTCTGTGACCTCCCGAAGGGCCCGTGGAGCCCCCTCGGGGGCCCGAGAGACCGGCCGATGCCCTCAGGACCCGGGGCCCTCGGAGATGTGACCAGCCTTGGCCAGCGCAAGCCCCGGGGCAGCCGAGCCCTGCAGGGTGCTGCAGGGCCCTGCACGATCCTGCAGGATCCTGCGCGCTGGCCCGGGTCAGTGAAACTCGGGCGCTGCGGGATCCTGCAACATCCTGCACGATCCTGCAGGATCCTGCGCTCGGACCTGGGTCAACGTGACCCGGGCGTTTCAGGATCCTGCAAGATCCGCGACCCGGCGCTCTGGCCGACCCCTGTTTGCACTGACCCCCGCCCCATGGCTCCCACCTCCCCGTCCTTCGTGGCGATCCCAGCTCCTCCTCCCTCCTCCCGCAGCGAGCGGGTTCGTGCTTTGCCCCTGGCCCCGAGCGCAACGAAACCACGACGGACACTTGCGGCCACAAGACTTCCCACGGTGGTGACACCAGGAAACTGGACCCCCTAACAAGATCTGGGGTAAGTGTTCGGCAAGCATACGTCTTTGATGGTCATGGGGCCCAATGGCGGGCCCCAGGAGTCCGAAGTCGGGAAGAGCACACAACTCTTGCAAAGAACGCGTCGCTGGAGATCTGGGGCGAAGGCGCCCCCAAGACCAACACTATTCGAGTCCTTCGCCTCCCGCGACCGGCGGCCATCCATTCCCCCCCAAGTCTGAGTCCGTTCAAAATCGGTCCATGGATCCCTCTCTGGATCCATCCCGACACGCTTCTCGAGGCGGATCCAGCCGTGTGGACGAGAGGCCGACGAGAACTTGCGAAAACCTCGAGCAACAAAGAGGTCAGTCGGAGGGTTGTGCAGCCCCCGTTGGCGATTGGTCCGCGGGGCCCCCACTGGTGAACCATGGCTGTGCGGGGTATGGTCGGCGGGGCAGCGAGTCGCAAGGCGACCAGCCCCAGCTCGTCCCTGGTGTACCTCCACAGCGTCTGGGCGGATCTTCTCTTGGAATTGCCAGGGCGGACTGTACCAAGAAAATATGTTCATGCTCCTGACTTGCGCTGGGCAAAGCCACGGAGCTGAAGCGTGACACGGGTGAAAAAAGAATGCGGGAAGCCAACTAGGCAAATCGCGAACAAATTAGGCGAGGCCAGCGTCGAAGATTGAACGGGCAGAGCTAAAATGACAAACAGCAGAAATACGCCCACAGGCTCGAAGTACCCGCTGCGGTAGGTTCGTGCGGCGTCGGCGCGCGCAGAGGTTTTGACACCGCGCCGATCGTTCAACCTTGAACCGACCGCGGCCCAGATCATTCAAGGTTGAATTCAATCGGGTCCTGTGGCGTGACAGTGTGCCTCGGTGCTTCCGCGTCGTTCTATCACGTGGGCTTCAACCTTGAACGCCTTCGCCGGCGTCGCCAGCGCGCCATCGAAGCGTGAACCTACCGTGGCCTCACGCTCCTTCTTCTCCTCCTCCTCCTCCTCCTCCTCCTCCTCCTCCTCCTCCTCCTCCTCCTCTGTCCCCTCCCCCTCCTCCTCCTCCTCCTCCTCCTCCTGCTCCTGCTCCTGCTCCTCCTGCTCCTCCTCCTCCTCCTCCTCCTCCTCCTCCTCCTCCTCTTCCTCCTCCTCCTCCTCCTCCTCCTCCTCCATTTCTTATAGGTAACTTATACCAGTCGCACCCCGAGGCTAGTTTTTAGGGGGGCCGTGGCGTTTCGCCTGAGACTTCATCACCATGTATGACCCCGAATGGTTAAAAAGTGACAGCCGGTTGACAGATTGAGGGCGGGTGGTTTCAACATGTGGCTCTCGCCTTAGCGCCACGCGCATTCGTTTTCGAAATTTGCAAGGGCTTCACGCATAGAGGGCGGGTGATTTTCAGAATGTGGCTCTCGCCTTAGCGCCGCTCACATTCGTTTTCAAAATTTGAGAGAGCTTCACGCATAGATGGCGGGTGATTTTCAGAATGTGGCTCTCGCCTTGACGCCGCTCACATTCGTTTTGAATTAATGCAGAAGTTTCGCGGATTGAAAGCGGGTGGTTTGCGCCGCGTGCATTCGTTTTCAAAAGTTGCAAGAGTTTCACGGATTGAAGGCGGGTGGTCTTCAAACTGTGGCTCTCGCCTTAGCGCCGCGCACATCCGTTTCAAAAAATTCAACACTGTCACGGATTCCCATGATCAATGATCAACGTACCAGAAATTGAGTCTTGAAAAGATTCAGGGTTATGCGGGTGCAACAATTATGTTGATGCGATGTGTTGAGATCCCCCAAGCGGCATTATGGCACGACTCCGGATCGTCAAGGCGCAGCAGTCAGGTTGATACGTGGCGTTGAAATCCCGAGGACAATGTTTTGGCACCTCAGAACCTTCAAACGGTTGTCTTCCGACGATGCAGCTTCCTCAATGGAAATGAACCGTTGTAGGGAGCTTGGAGCGAGGGAGCTTGGAGGGAGGGTTCATTCCAACGTCGTTGATGACCCTTGGGTTCACACTGGTCCTCCTCCTCCTCCTCCTCCTTCCTACTCCACCTCCTCCTCCACCTCCCTCCTCCCTCCTCCTCCTCCTCCTCCTCCTCCTCTTCATCCACCTCCTCCTCCTCCTCCTCCTCCACCTCCTCCTCCACCTCCTCCTCCTCTCCTCCACCTCCCTCCTCCACCTCCCCTCCTCCTTCCTCCTCCACCTCCACCCCGTCCTCCTCCTCTCCTCCTCTCGTTCGCCTCCTCCTTCGCCTCCCTCCTCCCTCACCCTCCTCGTCCTCACACCCCTCCACCCCCTCCCAACGTTCCCTTCCTACTTCCTTACTCACCCTCCCCCTCTCAACTAGCCAGAACTGGTGTTTTGGAAGGTTCAGGATTGTAAAAAGGTACGGTGAAAAGTGGACGGACGGGGTAAACGCGGGCCACACAGTCAATATTATGTATTCGCTGCGTTGATGTCCCCCAACATGTGTTCTGACACGATTCCAGATCGTCAAGACGCAGCAATCAGGTTGATACGTGGCGTTGACATGTTGTGGCAGGCTTCAGGATGGTCAAACGGTTGTCTTCCAACGAGGCAGTGAACCCTTGTAGCGGCCTGCGAAGAGGGAATTTGGAGGGAGGGTTCATTCCAACATCGTTGATGACTCTTGGGTTTACACTGGTCCTCCTCCTCCTACTCCTCTCCTTCCTCCTCGTCCGCCGCCTGCTCCTCCTCTCTCTTATCCTCCCTCCTCCCCCCCTCCTCCTCCTCCTCCACCTCCTCCTCCTCCTCTCATCCTCCTCCTCCTCCACCTCCTCTCCTCCCCTCCTCCTCCCGCTCCTCCCTCCCATCCTCCTCCTCCTCCTCCTCCTCATCTCCTCCTCCTTTTCCTTCTCCACCACACTCCTCCTCCTCCTCCTCCTCCTCCTCCTCCACCTCCTTCCCTCCTCCCCTCCATCCACCTCCTCCTCCTCCTCCACCTCCTGCTCCTCCTGCACCTCACTGCTCACCCTCGATCCTCCTCCTCCCCTCCTCCTCCTCCACCTCCTACTCCTCCTCCTCTCCTCCTCTTCCTCCCCTCCTCCTCCTCCTCCTCCTCCTCCTCCTCCCTCCATCTCCTCCTCCTCCTTCTACCCCCCCCTTTCTTCCCCCTCCCCCTCCTCCTCCTCCTCCTTCTCCTCCTCCTCCTGTTCCTCCTCGTCCGCCGCCTCCTTCCTCCCCCTCCTTCTCCGTCCTCGATATATTCTAGATTCGTGCTCAAGTTGAACCCTGCTCCTATGTTGGATCCCACCTGTTATCACTATCGGCCAATTGTTACACTGCAGTGGCCACTGAGTCTATACCTATTCGTATACACCGGCCAACTGTCCTCGCCTTGCATTCGTTTACTGGCGAGAGGAGGCCTGGAAATTTGCAATGGCAGCTTGAGAATCAGATTTTGCTCCCGAGTGCGGAGGTGCTTATGCTGAGTATTGGCATTGCCATCGATCCGATCAGGGGCGACCTCACGAGGGAAGGGACTATCTTGGAATGGGCCGAGCACATCCGAGCACATCATGTCATCAACACGGGCGGGGGACCCCCCTGCGAGACTTGGTCAGCGGCTCGGCCAGGCAGGAGAAGATCCCCCTCCCCTCAGGTCTACTGAATTTGTTTGGGGAGTCCCGTGGTGCTCACCTCGACAGTCTGAGCAGCTGAGGGTAGGCAGCATGCATGCTCTCACACGCTTTGGTTCGCCTCATGGCGGAGCACCTCCGAGCGGGGACGGGGGCCTGGCTCGAGCACCCTGCACCCGCTTTGTGGGCCCCCCGACGTCCTTCCGGTGGCCTCCTCTTGTGGCCGTCGCCTCGGCCCCGTGTGCGGCCACGTGCGTGTTTGACCCATGTGAGCGTCAGGCCCCCGATTCCGACCCCGCTGGCTTCGGAAGGGCCCCCACTTGTATAGTCAACATTCGTACGCCAACGTTGTACAACGAGCTTCGAAACACTCCCGGCCAGGGTAAATCTTCCCACGGTCCTGGCGCCCACCGTTGTCTCCTTGGGAAGCATGGCCAGGGCCGTTTTTTCCGGGCGTCCATGAAGATGTATCCCCCAGGTATGTGCCTGCCGCTTGCCAAGGGCATCAGTGCCAGTGTCTTGCAGGTGTGCGCAGAGACGGCCAGCCAGGCCGACGCGAATCTTTCGGAGGATGCTGACCTTGTTGAGGGCGAGATTCGGGATTCTTATGTCTCGTGGGAGGGTCCCTCCTCCTTCGCCCCCCCGACCCCAGCCTCCAGCCCGACTTTCCGGGGGCCACGGGCAGACGCCGAAGGCGACGGCACGTGGACCCTGAACCGGACAGGTTCAAGGAGTCTGAGTCTGAGGACGAGGCGGCGGAGCAGGATCCCCAGGCCGAAGGCCCTCCTGCGAGCCTCCATTTGGGGGACACTGCTGTAGAGTTCGAAGCCTCCGAGGAGCAGGCTCTCGTAGAATGTGCAGTGGAGGATCCTGCCGCCTGGGCGTTCGGCTCTGCTCCTGCTCCTGTGTCGCCTTCCCCCCCCTCCCCCTCCGTCGCCTCTCCCCCTCACCGACGCCCAGCTTGCGCGGATCACCGCGCACCGAGAGGAGGCCAGGCGACGTCGCGCGGCCCGCCGCGCCGCTGCTGCGGCGGCCCGCGCAGTTGCCTGTGTCTGTCTCTGGTATCTTCGAGGAGCCTGCAGCTGCGCTCCCATCAGGCCGCTTCACTGATCCTGTGCAGTTGGCCTGGAGGAAGGCGCTGCTTCTCTAATGTGTGCATCTCTCTTCTTGCCTGCAATCTAGTGCATGTGATGGTGCCGGTGAGTTGAGGACGGCGGATTGCCATTCCCATCGTTCGACGACGACCCCTCCACCCTCCTCCTCCTCCTCCTCCTCCTCCTCCTCCTCCTCCTCCTCCTCCCTACACCCTTACTCAATCCCCTCCTCCCCCGACCCCTCCTCCCCCTCCTCCTCCTCCTCCCACTCCACCCTCCCTCCTCTTCCTCCCCCTACCCCCTCCTCCTCCCCCTCCTCCTCCTCCACCGTCCTCCTCCTCCCCCTCCTCCTCCTCCTCCTCCTCCTACCTCCCTCCTACCTCCTCCTCCACCTCCTCCCTCCTCCTCCTCCCCCTCCTCCCCCCCGCCCGTGGCCGAGGCGCTCCTCCGCGGCGCGCCCGCCCGCCTCGCCGCTCACGGCGCGCCCCCGGGCGCAGGCCGCCACGGCGGCCAGGCGCAGCAGCACCGCGGCGGCCCGCCTGGCTGAGGCCGCGCCCGCGGGGGCGAAGCGTTGTTTCCTCTCTCTCTCTCTCTCTCTCTCTCTCTCCGGGGCGGCGAGGCGGCGGCCTCCTCCGAGGCCTGGAGACGAAGCGTCGCCGCATCGCCGATGCATCGGCGGTGCTGCGTCGACGACGCCGACCAGCCACAACTGGGTGAGCTGTGGTCCTTACACCCCCTGGGGGAGCCCATCGCATCGACGATCTCTCGAGAGGGGTGTTGAAATCGATGGGACCCCCAGGGGGGTAAGGACCACAGCTCCCCAAGTTGTGGCTGGCCTGCGACGGCGCCGCATCGGCGCCGTCGGAGGTGGGGGAACGAAGGATGGTATCAACATAAACAATCTCGGAGGACCACGCAGATTTCTCGGATCGGCGCTGGGGCTCCCTGGCGTCGCCTCCGGCGCCGCCCCTGGCGCGCTCCGCGTGCCATGGCCGGGGGGCCACCGCCGATCCGAGAAATCCGCGCGGACCTCCGAGTTGTTAATATTAGTATGCCATCCGTCGTTCCCCTAGGAGTGGCTCCACATCGAGCGGCAGCAGCGAGGCATCAGCGATGCGGCGCGATCCTGCGACCCCATCTGCTTCGACATCATCCGGGAGGCTTAGAATCATGCTCGGCCCCAGCAGCCCTTGCACAGTCTTGGACTCGCATGACTGATAGCTGTTGAATAGGGCCCCGGGGTCAGGTCTGCAGAACACCTCAAACGGACGTCAAGGGGCGCAGCCAAACTGTACGGTCAAGCTGACATTGATGCACCACATCCGGCGTCAAGCCAAAACTTTGCACATAAGCGAGCGCTTGGATCTTACACATCTCTTCGTCGGCGCAACCAGCGTGGCGCTTGACCACCCTGACGTCCCTTCTTCGGTGGCCTGCAGAGGGAGCCACTCTCTGCCCATCGGCCCTCATCGAGATGATCGCTGCCTCCCTTCCTCCTCTGCCACGCCGCGCGCCGCCACGGCCCCCCGCCGCGCCCACGCCGCCCCTGCCCGGCCCCTGCCCAGGCAGCACCGAAAGTCGCCCGACCCAGGGTCCAACAGAGCGCCGCAGGACCCCATCGGGCTTCTGCTGGCACAAGCAAGATTGAGCAAGGACCGACCGTCCCGGAATTCCTACAGGGCTACCACGGAATGTTCTTAGAACCCCGACAGTGTTCAAAGAACAAGAACAATGCCCTCGAACATAATCCCGATGTGATAAATCAAGACAGCCCCAGCAAGAAATGTTCTACGAACATGTCGTGGAAACCACAAAAGGTTCTTAGAACATGGTTTGGTAGGCCAACAGGCACGCCAGGACGATTCGCCACTGCTTGATAAGAAGGACGAGGCCAGGACGAATACCAAATCGGGTGAGGACAAGTCGAGGCTCTCCGAGATCTGGCGGCTCGGGAGGATGTCTCGGGCGCCGCCCGCGGCCGCATCGGAGCGTTCCAGAGCGCCCTGAGAGCCCTCCAGGACGCTCTAAAACAAACCTACCCTCGTCCTGAATGATTAAGGATGTAGTGATTGGAGATGAACTGGATATGACCGAGGAGGCAAGGATGCAGGGGCACCCCTGGGAAACTCGATCATCCTTACTGCTAGGGTTTACTGTAGGGGGGAAAGGCTTCTTAAAGAAGGCTGCTTCTTAGAAGGCGCCAGCCTTCTGATAAACAGGGGTGCTCCGCGCCTTCTGAGAAGAAGGGCTGCTTCTAAGAAGCCTTCCCCTTCCCTCTACCCCCCTCTAGGTGTGGTCGATCCTCCCCTGGGAACCTGGCGTAGGAAGTCTCCCCCTCCTCCGTAAGACGACGCCAGGGCGAAGATAAAAACGAATGACGATGATTCGGGCGCCGCGGCTTTCTCCGAGCGGTACGGAAAGCTCTAAGAGCGATCTGGAACGCTCTGGAACGGATTCATCCTCGTCCTAGCCCCGTCTGATCCTGTTCCTCCATCCCTCCTCCTCCTCCCCATCCCCCTCCCCCTCCCCCTCCCCCTCCTCCTCCTCCTCATCCTCCTCCTCCTCCTCCTCCTCATCCTCCTCCCTCCTCCTCGAGGCTCGAGGCTGCGGACTGTGCCGACTCGATCGGCCAAAAAAAACAAAAACTACTCCCATCGGTCGGTAGGAGGTGCACACGAATACCAAGAAGTAAAAGGAGGGGGAAGAAGGGACGCACAGCAGAACGATCACCTGATGTACGTGGGCCCTCCTCCTCCTCCTCCTCCTCCTCCGCCTCCCTCCTGCCTCACCTCCTCCTCCTCCACCTCCTCCACCTCCTCCTCCTCCTCCTCCACCTCCCTTTCTCCTCCTTTCTCTCTCCTCCTCCTCCTCCTCCACACCTCCTCCACCTCCTCCTCCTCCTCCCTCCTCCCTCCTCCTCCTCCTCCTCCCACCTCCCTCCTCCCTCCTCCTCCTCCTCCTCCTCCTCCTCCTCTCTCCTCCTCCTCCTCCTCCTCCTCCCTCGCATCATCCCTCCTCCTCCTCCTCACTCCTCCACTCCTCCTCCACACTCGTCTCCCACCCCCTCCCCCATCAACCACCTCCCCCTCCCCTCCCCCCCAACTCCCTCCGCCTCCAACTCCCCCTCCCCCCTCCCCCTCCCCCTCCTTCTCCACCTCTGCCTCCTGCTCCTCCTCCTCTCTTTACCTGCCCCTCCTCCTCCTCCACCCCTCCTCCTCCTCCTCCTCCTCCTCCTCCCTCTGGCGAACTGCTTTCTCTAGACGCCCGACATGAGTGTGGAACGAACGGGGACAGTGCCCTCCAACAAATGGTGTCCAACACCGACAGCGGCCGCTGTTGGGCAGGCTGCTTTTCGTGTTGAAAGATGAACGTCCGCGGCGGCGCGGACAGCGAGTGCTGTACAAAGTAAGCAAGAACTGCAATTGGGCACCGTGCCCATCCTTTTCCGTGCCAAGTTGTATCGTCACGACTTTCTTCTGCTGCCCTGAGGGGCTTGCCTGCCAGGGGTCTGCCCCTAGCGCCTATATGAGAGGGAACGCCTGGGGCCGGCCCGCGAGCGGTGGGCCGCCGTGGCCCCGTGAAATTGAGAGCTGCCCCAAGGGGGGCTTGCAGCTGCAAGAGTCGGCGGCGAGCACCGGAGCGGGAGGGGGAGGAGGAGGAGGAGGAGGAGGAGGAG
>CAUYUJ010003894.1:0-23884 GCA_963575745.1 Prorocentrum cordatum
TCATCGGAGGTTGGGGGGAGAGATCGAAGTGGAACGGAGAGCCCCCCTACCGGGAAATCGATTTCGGTTTCGTGTTCGTGCGTGCCGTGCGGGCGAGGCGAAGCTGGGGGTGCGTGCGTGCGTGCCGTGCCGTGCGTGCCGTGCGTGCCGTGCCGTGCCGTGCCGTGCGTCGTGGGCGGGCGAGAGAAAGTCTCCTGTGGCTGAGGCGCGGCCGGAGCAAAAGAACCTTGACCGGGCGGCCAGTGCACCGCGGTGTCCCGCCGGTCTCCCGCTGGTGTCCCGTGTGGCTGAGGCGCGGCCGGGGCAAAAGAACCTTGACCGGGCGGCCGATGCCGCGCGGTGTCCCGCCGGTGTCCCGCTGGTGTCCCTTCGGTGTCCCGTCGGTGTCCCGATGATGACGTGGATGATGATGATGATGGTGATGATGATGATGGTAATGATGATGATGATGTTGATGATGGCGATGCTGATAATGATGTTGGTGTCGTTGATGATGATGATTATCATGATGATGATGACGTCGACTGTGAGATCGATTGTGGTATCGATTGTGAGACCGAATGTGAGATCGATTGTGCAATGCTGATGGTGATGATGGCCATGATGGTGATGATGATTGTGATGATGATGACGACGTTGATGATGATGATGATGGTGCTGATGATGATGATGACGCGGATGATGATGTTAATGGTGATGTCGATGATGGTGATGACGGCGTCGATAGTGATATCGATTTTGAGATCGGTAGTGAGACCGGATGAGACAGCGAATGAGGTCTTCTCTCAGGGTCTCCTCCACCACGCACCCCTCGGTTCTGGACCTCTCCTTTTCCCTCCTCCTCCTCCCCATTTCAGCTTCCTCATCCTTCGAGGGTCTTGGGGGCCATGATCAGCCATGACCATCGGCGTCGTGGTCGTCGTCGCCGTCGGACCGCAGCCCATCGCGGTTCTGCCTTCGGACACTCCGCCCGGACCTTCGGCCGGTGCCGCCTCCATGTCCGGTGCCTCACGCATGTTCAATCGATAGTGCAAGAGGCGGCGCGGGCTGCGCCAAGCTTTGCCAGCGCTTCAGTCCTCTGTGGCCAAATGGCGCCGTTAGCTGCCGTTGCGCAGGTTGGGCAGGTTCCCAGGGGAAGGGTGACGTAAACAACTCGACACCAACGCCCCCAAGAGCGAGCGGCAACGCAACTATCTCCACTGGCATTGTCACAACAACATTCACCACTGTTGCCCATTGCTGGGCCCGCCCCCCAACCTCCTTATCACCCGCAGGGTGGTCGTATAGGTATTCGTATCCCCCTCGTCCTCCTCCTCCTCCTCCTCCTCCTCATTCCAGTCCGTCCACTCCTCCCTTCACTTCTCAACCTCTTCATCCTCCTTGTCCTCCCACTCCTTCCACACCTCCCAGTCCTCCCTTCCTCCTCCCTTTACTCATCCTCCTGCTCCTCCCCCTCCTTCTCATCCTCATCCGTCTCCGCATCCGCTTCCCACCATCACCACAACCACCATGATCGACATCATCGTTACACTTATCATGGCCCTCCAAGTTGCACCATAGTCACTACACTCATCGCCATCAACATCATCATCACCATCATCATCAGCATCATCATCACCACCACCGCCAGTATCACCACCATCAGCATCACCATTATCATATTCATCATCAGCAGCATCACCAACATCATCATCACCAACATCATCATCACCATTGGCATCTTGATCAGCAGGATCATCATCAGCATCACCATCATCGTCATCATCATCACCATCATCGCCATCATCATCATCATCATCATCATCATCATCATCATCATCATCATCATCATCATCATCATCATCACCAGCATCATCATCATCAGCGTCGACATCATCATCGGCTGCGACATCATCACCATTATCGTCGTAGCCGTCGACGCCTTTGTCATCATCAACATCACCAACCTCATCATCATCATCATCAGCATCATCATCATCAGCATCATCAGATTCATCACCATCACCGTCCTGATGTTGATCCTCATCCTCATTATCAGCCTCATCCTTACTCTAACCATCCCATCATATTTACCGCATTGATCATCATCGTCGTCGTCACCAACATCATTATCATCATAGTCACCACCAGCATCATTATCCGAATCAAGCATCATGGTAATCATCCTCATCACCATCATCATCAGCACCATGATCGTCCTTATCCTCATCCTCAACCTCATTATCAGCCTCATCCTCATCCTAACCATCACCATCATCTTCATCATGCTCATCATCATCATCGTCGTCGTCACCAGCATCATTATCATCAGATTCACCACCACCATCATCATCCGTATCAAGCGTCATCGTAATCATCCTCATCACCATCATCATCATCAGCATCATCATCATCTTCATCCTCATCACCACCATCATCCTCATCATCGTCGTCATCATGATCGCCATTATCATCATCATCAACAACATCATCAGCATCATCATCTCCGCCAAAAGCATCCCCATACCATCATCAGCGGCAGCAGTGTCATCATGCTCGTCGTCATCATCGTCGTCGTCGTCCTCATCATCATCACCATGATCACCACCCCTCACCATCGCAGCCATCGCTATCGCCTTCGTCAGCGTCGCCATCACCATCTTCATCGTCCTACTCAACATCATCATCAACAACACCACCACCACCAAATTCGACATCATCCTGATTCGCATTGCCGGTCCGATGATTACCAGGATTAAACTATGAGCCTTTCTTGCTTTTGCGACCAGTGCGAGCGGCGATGGCATCTACGACGGCAGCGACGGCGGCAGCGGCGGCGGCGGCGCCCGCTCCTGCGAGAAGTTGGCGTCGCCCGGGCAGCAGCCCTCCTCGGCGGCCGCGCACGCCTCGCTCGGCGGGGGGGGGGGAGAGCAAGCGGGGGAGGAGGAGGAGAGGTAGGGAAGAGGGGGAGGGGAGGGGAGGGAGTGGGGAGGGGGAGGGGGATGAGGAGGAGGGGGAGCCGAGGAGGAGGAGGAGGAGGAGGAGGAAAGAGGAGGAGGAGGAGGAGGAGGAGGAGAATGAGAATGAGAATGTCTGTTCACTAAGTGAGGAAAACGGAGCCTAGACCGAGGGAGGGAGACCACGCCTGAGATCAGACCGTCTAGCCTTCTCGGCTCTACTTAGCACTTTGGGCCACTGACCTTGGCGGATCAACTTCAAATAACCCTCTCCAATCGGTGTGGCTCGGGAACATTCTTTGCGGAGGTTACGGTTCTGCTGACTGGCGAAGAACCCACACCTCCCGCAAAACCAAAGACCCAACTTCGTGCTAAGATTCATGGCGTGTGTATCGTGCACCCAGTCTCCAGCCACGTGCAACCTATGTCCGTCAGGGACCGTATGGAAATCCCCATTCAGGTTGAGGGGCTTGAAACAAGAGCTGCTTTTCCAGACCTCCAGGCGCCCCAAAGAGGCCGAGCCCATACAGCGCTTGCACTTACGACCACTGTCGTCCAACACGTGACAGGTCGAGAAAAAAGAGACCGCACTCGGAACAGGCACGGGAGCTACAGCAGGAGGAGGGGGAGGAGGAGGAGGAGACCCGCCTTCCTTCCTCCTCTCCAAGTCCTGAAGCTCGCTGGCCATGGAGTCTGCGGCAGCGCGCAGGAGCCTGTGTCTCACCAGGAAGGCCTGTCGCTCGATGTCCAGCACACGATGACGGATCGCAGGGGCCAGTCGAACTTCGGCCGCCATATCGCCAACCAGTTCATCTATGGTAGAGTTGCCCAGCACCTTCCATCACTCAGCTCGTCCATCAACGATATCACTCCCAGACAAGTGTGAGTTGACGAACTCCACGGAAACATCATTCACATCACGTGTTCTCATCAAAATCTGAATTTGGGCCCACACATCTGCATCAGCACCCCGAGGATCTGAGTACTTGCATTCAGCCCAACCCTTGGATACATTCTCACAATCTGTGATATAATGAATGGGGCCTGCACTGGCCCATATGGCGAGCCACAAAGATCTCAACTCTCCTCTGGCCACAGACTGCTTCAAGCCTGGCAAACCCCCGACGATGTGAGCACCCACAACTGGAGGATCATAGCTTGACGTCACAACCACACCCATGGCCACCCTGCGCAAACGTGGATCAGCCGTATCAGGGCCTCCACCTGCATCTCCGAAAATAATTGTAGGACGTTCTGCCGTGCCTCGGGGGAGGCAGCCAGGCTCGACATCAACAATCCCACTGTACTGCCACTCATCAACCAGCTGCGGGTCTGGGGTTCGCGTCCAAGGTGCTGGAATCAGGCCTCTGAGCCAGAAACATGCAGACGCCTCGTGCTGGGATTGGGCAGAAGAATACAACGTGTCACTGGCTTCGTAGCTCGGCGAATCCTTGTTACAACTGCAAGCCCAGGACCGATGACACGAGGTCTCCACATCACTCTTGCAACGAAGACATGTCATGAAATCCTGCAGTTCCGACTCACTCTTTGCACGATGCTCGGAAAGGGTCCCCTTGCGACTCCGAGGCCATGCGCCGCCGACAGCAATGGAGAGTAGAAGACCTGCGAGCCTCGCACCTCCAATTTGAATAGTGCCCAATTGTTCCAAAAGACGTCTCAGAGACCATGTATCGATACCATATTGAATGCCTTCTCCGTCAAAGTGCTGAGCCGCCTGTGACCAATGGGGTGACATGGCAGCTGCACGCACATCAGTCAGAAAATCGTCAAAGTTGTCCAATGCTTTCACACCTGAAAATCCGTCGGCTGGGAAGCGCCAGTCATGATCCGATGCAGGTATGACCCAATCAGTAGGACCGCGCGGCACCCAACCAAAGGATAACATATACGTGATAATCGCAGACAGCGGTCCATGTACATGCCGTGAACGCTGAGTTGCTGGTACGCCTTGTAACTTGTCAACAACCTTGGCCCATGCACGCTCCACAGACGATCTGATCTCAGAATGATCCCGCCACTGCTGAAGCCACAGGGCAAACGTGCCGTGTGCAAACTTCTGGGCGGGATCATACTCGGGGAACCGAATAGCCAGCAGTGACGTTAAGCATCTACCCTTAGTACGCACCTGGCAGGAAGCACCGAGCCTCCGCCGATTTTGAAGAAGGTACTGGCCGAACGCCCCGTGCAGCTGGCAACCGTAACTGCCCACGGCTTGCCCCCCCTGCTTCTCCAGACGTGAAGATATCTTGACCTTGCGCATTGCGACGGTGTACCTGCGGACCTGCTTGTGACGGGCCACGTGCTTGACAATACGCTTCACTCTCTGCTCCCGCGTGTGCCGCCGTCCTGCGCCGAGATCAGCACCAAGGTAAACACAACTGCGCGCCGCTGTCATGTGGATGCCCTTCCTACGGAGGGCCATGACTACATCAACTGCATCTGAATAATGGCTGCAGACCACCACTGATTCAGAAGCTATCTTGAGCCCTTGACCGTGGAAGCCCTCGGCGGTATCCGTTATGCATTTCACCAAATTGATTCGTGCTTGTCGTCGTGAACCTCTCGTCGCTTGGGATAGATCATCGATCCATAGCCTGTGGCTGCAACGGATGTTCGCCTTGCACAGTTTATCCATCACGAAGAATGTCATAATGCGCGCGAAGCGCGCCCCAGAGCGGAGGCCCTGGATTCTAGAACGTGTGACCTCGAACGGCACCGAAAAAGCGGACAATTGATTCAGAGTACGTGGGCATGCACATTGAACCAGCTCAAGGCAAAGTACTGTAGGTGGGAATTCCAAGCGCACTGCAGCACGAACGAGTTTGAGACAGAACATCGTGTCGTAATATGATTCAATGTCCGTCAAGCTGTGGCCGTATGGGATGTCCAAAATCGCTGACACCTCTTCATCATGGAGCCTCCTAAATGCTTCTTGCAACGACGAGTTGCCTTTGACGGCAGCATCCCAAGAAGGCTCCGTATCCGCCGTCCATTGCTGGACCCAAGGCTCACGCGCTTTGCTCCGCACCCTTCCGAGCATAGATATGAGCCCAATAATTCATTCCCCTGAGGCCTTTTTGGGCAGGAGCTTGCCAATAACCACTAACGTTTGGGCAGGCCAGACGAGCAGGGACTCCGCGCAGTTGAGGAGATCAGCGAGAGCACCGAGACCCACACCAGGGAGACGCTCAAGATCCCCAGGGGACACCCGATCCACGCCTAGGCCCGTCTTACTCTTCATGCCACGCAGAGCACGCCGTAGATCACTGACACCCAGGGGAGGTAGGGGATCAGGATTATCACGAACTGCATCTCGCACAATACCCAACACCGACGCTAAGGCCGCCTCGGGATCGGTAACCTCTGGGGCCCAAACCTTACGTCATTTCCTGGATTTAAAATCTATGATGTCCTTCGGGTGAACTACCAGGTGGCCGTCATCATCGAGGAAATCGAGAGGAGGAAGAGGGTCCTGCCGAGTAGCCCTGCGCAGGGTACCCAGAGCTTCCGACGACGATGCCCACTCGCGGAACTCCTTGAGCGACGCTGCCGTCGCTCGCCTCTGACTGCGCTTGGCAATCCTATCAGCCCAGGTAGAGAAACGCAGCAACGTGTCGAGGGACGCCTCCGAAACGGCAGGAAGCAGCTTCAACCATTCAGACCACCCAGCCTCCAGACCATCGCGAATATTGCAATGGACCTGCTCAGGGCGATCTTCAACTAGGCCTACGCACGCTTTTTCCAGTTGCCGTTGTTGGGACAGCCCGTTACCACGACTGCGATGCTTATGAATCCCCACTAGTACAGTATGCAATCTAGCCCACCAATTAGAGACCGCATCCCGTAACGGAGCCGACCGATACTTATGATTCACCTGCACCTCATGGACTACGAACCGGGGAACGTCAGCACGGGACACACCATGAGGCTGTCCTTCCCGATGATGCGCTAGGATAGTGGCCTGTAAAGTCTTTACCCAAGAAGAATATATTCCACTAACCAGACAACATCCTTCAGGGTCAACCTGGTAGACGGCCGACTGCTGGATGTAAGGAGGGAGGGAGAGAGAGGAGAAACTCTGGAAACCTACCGAGGCTCTCTGGGCCTCCCAAAATTCGGCAGGAATGTTATAAGAAACCGCTTCAGCACTGCTATGTGGGCTAGAGAACTGGGTCGAATTAAGGACCGTAGGCTCGGTAACAGGGTCCGACGAACACGGAGCGGTCCCCACGAGCACCGACGAGGCCCCGAGACCGCCCCCAGGAGCCGACATGTTCGTCTGACCATCCGTACTCGAGCCAGGTCCTAAAACGCCAGGGGATTCAATGGTAACCTCATCACGCGTCGAGGTGAAATTAAACTCATCAGCCCACGGATCTTCCTCAGAACAGAATGATTCAACCTCGATCGCTTCACCGACATCGGTCGCGTCACTACTAGGGGAGGACCTGGAGGCAGGGTTGAGAGCGGCAAGACAATCACTGAAAAATCGATCATACTTTTCCTCACGCTTCGCTGCCGCTTCCTGGCGAACAAGGTTTCGCTGTGCACGAGCTTGGCTGGCCTTAGACCCGATTGTCGGTTCTGTGCCAGGACGAGCCATCTGAGGTAATTTCGGTGCCGGGACTAGCGAGCGTGAGAGCAGCTGTGCCCCTGCCTGCCTGATCTGCACCTCGATGCCGATGTGAGTCTTCCAGGGGACCGAGAAGACTGGCTTGACTGCCTTCACGTACGAGAGCGCCGACGTGCTGCACATAACGAAGTCGATCATGCTGCCATTCGCTCCCGAATCGCACGTGTATTGAACATCAGGTGTCAGCACATGCCCTCCAACTCGGGCTGCAAATTCTGACTTGGTGACTGCAGCTGCCGGGACATTGAAGTCCCCCACAACCACCCACGGCAATTGAAGAGCATGCAGAAATGCGCCTAGGCGCTGGTAGCGTAGTAGGTTGGGCCCTGTGAAGCCCATCGAGTTGATGCCGTAAAAACAAACTAAGACGAAAGTGTAACCGGCCATGTGGACGACGGCGGGCATCATCCCGCCCAGAACTCGTCCTTCTCCAGCTCGAACGACTTGTGTGCTGCACAGAGTCTCAAAACTGCGTACCTGCAAATGGCCTCGACTGACGATCCACTCTCCACCTTCATTGGCACGAGCCTCCTGACTAGCAGCAACGGTGCGAAACAGATGATCCTCGCGAGCGGGGTCGGCATGCAATCGAAGTCCCTCACCTCGTGCAAGCTTATCCCATGTACGAAGACCCTTCCGAGAAACATGCGTCTCCGCAACTGCAATGAGTGAGTGCGCCTCCTTCTGGCTGAGTAGATACTTCCAAATCTTGTCACTCATGCATGTGACATTCCCAAAGAGCAAAGACGTTACAGCTTCACCATCCGAATCATTAGTAGGAGCCAAGTCCACTGACGATTCACCCGACGATGGAGAAGCCGACGAAGAGGGAGAGGAAAGGGACGACTGCATGCTCGTGCTGCCTCGCGGACCCGTACTGATGCTGTCCAGTGATGGTCCACCCGTCGAGGGACACGAACTAGAAACCGTGCAAGGACTGGGACTGCTCGCCGCTGTCCCGCTCGACCGTCCTGCAGGAGTCGAGCGAGACGGCGATCTGCGTCACATGGTCGCGAAACCCTTGCCGCTCGACTTGGCGGCGTCAGTGGACTGACCCTTGCCATTGGCGGTGGCCGCAGCCTTCGCCGCAGCAGCAGCCGTCGCGGCAGCGAACTTGGCCTGCGAGATCTTCTCCGCCTCCGCCTGCACAGCCGCTGCACGGGCCTCAGCTGCCGCCGCGCCCTCCGCCGTCGGCGAGGCCTCGGCCGCCGTGGCAGAGGAGCGGCCGTCGCCCGAGCCTGCAGGCGGCGCCGCCTCGGCTGTAGGCGGCGGAGCCTCTGCCGAGTTGCCGCCAGCGGCGGCCTGGTCGTCGGGCTTCGCCTGCTCGGCCGCGGCACCGTCGACCCTGCGTTTCTTGCCCATGCGCTCCTGCACCTGCTTGCGCACCTCCTTGGCTCTATCGAGCCAGCCCTGGATCTCCTTCTCGCGAGCCCCCAAGTTCTCCTTGGCGGCTTTGAGCTCCTTTTCAAGCTGCTCCATGATGGCACGTTCACTCTCTTCGAACTCGCCAGCCGCATCCTGGAAGATCGACTCATCCCACGAGAGGTTGAAGATGTGGCCGTCGTCGTCGGGCTTCGACTGCGAGTTGCCCTCCACGACGCCCTCGGACTGGGCCAGCCTCTTCGCCGCTGCCTGCTTGGCCGCCGTGGCGGTGGCCAGGGTGACTGCGGCTGTCTTCTCCTTGCCCTCCGCCAACTCGAGCTGCTTGCGGATCCGCATGACGGAGTTGACGGCTTGGCTATGTTTCATATCTGCATCGCGCCAAGCCGCATCGGCCTTGCGCACCTCCTCTGCTGCTGAAATCGGTGCACCTGCTTCGACCTGCCTCTGGCTCTCCAACTTGTTCAGCTCCGACTGGAGAGACGACCTGATGGCAGGATCTGCGGTCGCCTTGATCGCCTCGGCCAAGAGGGTCTCGGCGCTCAAGGGGCCTTTCACCTGGGGCTTCAGGGCAGACTTCAACTTCCCTTGGTGATCTGTCGCTAGGTAGTTATCCTTGTCATTGGCGAAGGAAACACGCTTCGGCGACTTCGAGCGAGGGGTGTAGAGCCTGACCGACTTCGAACACCTGGTACACTTCTTTTCAGAACGCTCCAAGATGTCATTCCACTCGTTCTTGCCGCAAGATCGGCACCGTGTGTACAACCTTGTGGCGGGATTCGACATTGCTGTTCGCACTGCTTAGCCACCGTACGCGCTGGCCGCAACTGGGCTGCGGGCACGGGCCACTCAAGCACCACGCTGAGGTGCTGCCAAAATGGAGTTCTGAGCCCAAGTTGCTTGAGAGGAGGAGGAGGAGGAGGAGGAGGAGGAGGAGAAAGGGATGGGGAGAAATGGAGGGGGAGGAGGAGGAGGAGGAGGAGGAGGAGGAGGAGGCGGCTGCGTTCGAATCGAGCCCCGTGGCCCAAAGCCATCATCGTGAGCTTGCGTGAAAAAGAGGAAGAGGAGAAGGAGGAGGAGGAGAAGGAGGAGGAGAAGGAGAACCCGTGGAAACCCAAGAGTCATCAACGATGTTGCAATTAACCCTCCCTTCAAGCCCCCCCATCCATAGACCCCTACAACGGTTCATTTCCATTGAGGGAACTGCCACGTTGGGAGACAGCAGTTTGAAAACCCTGAAGCGTGCCAAAGCATTGTTCTCGGGATTTCAACGCCACGTAACAACCTGACTGCTGCGTCTTGGCGATCCAGAATCGTGCCAGAACGCCATGTTTGGGACTTCCACACAGCGAATCGAAGTAACTGTTGCGCCCGCATAGTCCGGAATCCTTCCAAAACACAATTTCTGGTATGCTGATCATGGGAATCCGTGAACATCTTTCACTTTTGAAAATAAATGCACGCGGCGCGAGATCCAAATTTAAAAAAAAACACCCGCCCTCAATCCGTGAAACCCTTGCAAATGCTTCAAACAAATGTGCGAGGCGTTACGGCGAGAACCACATTTTGAAAACCATCCGCCCTCGATCCGTGAAACTCTTGCACATGTTTAAAGCGAGTGTGCGCGGCGCTAAAGCGAGAACCACATTTTGAAAACCACCCGCCCTCAGTCCGTGAAACTCTTGCACATTTGAAACGAATGTGCGCGGCGCTCAGGCGAGAGCCACATGGTGAAAACCACCCGCCCTCAATATTTGAAACCCTTGCAAATGTTTAAAGCGAATGTGCGTTGCGCTAAAACGAGAACCACAATTTGCAAACCAACCGCCCTCAATCCGTGAAGCTCTGCATGCTTGTTAAAACGAGCGTGCGCGGCGCTAAGGCAAGAGCCACATTTTGAAAGCGACCCGCCCTCCATCCCTGAAACTGTTGTCAATTCTTAAGCTTCAGAATCATAGGTGGTGAGGAAGTATGAAGAGAAACGCCCGGCCCGCCCTAAAAACTGGCCTCGGGGTGCAACAGGGGAGTTATCTAGAATGAGAAGGAATGGAGGAGGAGCAGGAGGAGGAGGAGCAAGGAGGATGAGGAGGAGCAAGGAGGAGGAAGAGAAGGAGGAGGAGCGAGGAGGAGAGTATGGAAGATGATGGTGAGGAGATAATGGAGGAGGAGGAGGAGGAGGAGGAGGAGGAGGAGGAGGAGGAAGAGATGACGCTTATTTTCCTACCTCCATCGTCCATTAAGTCGTGGTCGCCGCTGTAGTTACCTTTTTTTCCTTGCCCCGTATCCTCCCCCTCCTCCTTCTTCTCCTCCTTCCAACTTCCACCTCCTCCCCCACCCCCACCCCCATCCTCCTCCACCTCCACCTCACTCTCCCTCCTCCTTCCCGCCTCCTCGTCTTCCTCCTCATGCTCCTCCTTATCCTAATCCTCCCTTCTTGTTATCCTCCTCCCACCATGCCTCCTCCCCCTCCTCCTTTCACCTCCCCCTCCTCCTTCTCCTCCTCGTCCTTGTCGTCGCCATTGTCGCCCGCTTCCGCCTTGGCCGCCGTCTTCGTCTTCGTCTGCGTCGCCGACGCTTCCTCCTTCTCCGTCTCCTCCTCCGTTTCCTCCTCCTCGCCGTCGCCGCCGCCCCCGTCGTCGCGCTCGTCGTCGCCGCCCCCCCAGCCGCACGCCGCTGTCGTCGCCCCCCGGCGCCCCTCTTGTTTCTCATACCGCCGCAACAGCGGGCCCCGCTGCGAGTCTGTTCCCGGGGCGCGGCGGGGGCTGGCCGCCTCTCGACGGCGGGGGGCGCGCGCGGGCGGCCTCGAGGGAAAACAGGACCGAGGACAGAGAGGCCTCCGAGAGGAGCGCGGATCGAGGCCCGGGGGGCCGAGGCTGCTTCGAGGCGCGCGGAGAGAAGTGGTCCGAGAGGAGGATCGCGGATCGAGGGTCGGGGCTTTTAATTAGAGGCTCGCGGATCGAGAATCGCGGGCCGAGGGTCGGACGATCGAGGGTCGACGATCGAGGGTCGGGCGTCGCAGGTCGAGCGCCGCGTGTCGAGGGCCGAGGAGCCTGTGAGGTCCAAAGCCCGGGCAGCAGGGCGCCCGAAGGGCGTGGAAAGGCCTGTCGAAGAGCCCGGCCATCGCTCGGACGTCCATTCGCTGTGTTTTTTTTGGTTTCGTGCGTGGTTTTTTCGCTAAATGGTCGAGGATGCTCCTCGATGGTCGTCCTCGCCGAAGAAAATGCACACGTCCGAGCGATGCCAAGGAACTCTGAAAGGACCTGCTGGAGAGCTTCCGGGCACGCGCGTTTTGGGAAACGCTCAAAAAAGATCTGCAGGGACTCGCCACAGGTCTTCTCCTTCAGAAGATCTGTGGCGAGTCGGAGAACTCTTCGGGAGCGGCCAAGAGAGGGGTGTCCAAGAGGGGGGGGGGTGCAGATCATGACCGGCGGCATGTGCGCGGCCCAGCGGGGGGGCCAGGGACGTGATGAAGTAAGAAGAGGCGCCATGGAATCTGGGGAAGTATCATGGCCCACGCCATGATATCCACCCCCCCCTAGTCATCACCCCCCTCTTTTCCGCCCCCGAGCTCTGAGAGGACCTGCTGGAGAGCTTCCGGGCACGCGCTTTCTGGGAAACGCTCAAAAAGGATCTGCGGGGACTCGCCACAGGTTGTTTCTTAAAGGTCGAGGACGAGGAGGATCGTGGATCGAGGCTCGAGGATCGAGGCTTTTGAAAGGATCGAGGCTCGAGGATCGAGGGATCGTGGCTCGAGGATCGAGGCTTTTGGAAGGATCGATGCTCGAAGCTCGAGGGCCGAGGGTCGACGATCGAGGGTCGAGCGTCGCAGGCCCAGCGCCGCGTCATGATCGAGAGCCGAGGAACTGCAGCCACATCGTGGAAGCGCGCGGAGGGCCCTCCTCCCCCTCCTGGGTTTACACGGGTCCTCCTCCTCCTCCTCCTCCTCCTCCTCCTCCTCCAGGAGCTGTCTGGGCCCAAAACCCGAGCGAGCTCCCACAGCGCCACATGCCATCACGACCAATGATGTGCGAGGCGTAGAGGGCGGCACGCGAGGGCCAGGGCCGACTTGGGACAGCTCCTGCAAGTCACGATCTACACCACACTCCCCTACTACATATCACCGCAATGAAGCTGATCTATCATAACGTTCAATGGGCAGATTTTACGAGATTGGAGGAGATATCTACACATACGAAATGTACCGACATCATTGTCTGCATAGGCACTGGCCGATGGGCGGAGAGTGCCGACCTGACGGCCACCCAGTGCCAGCTGCCGAACCACAAGTGTGTGCAAATGGGATGGCGTAAGTCGCGCACGACCAACAACTCCTGCGGGATGGCGGTCATGTACGGCAAGCGCATGCAGGGGTCGCTGCAGCAGATCGCGGTACCACCTGCAAAGCTGGGAATCACTGGCCGTGTGGGCATGGCGAGATTTGCGATGCAGGGCGTGTCGATCGCCATCTTCCCGATCTACGTGCCGCCGAAGGGGATGGCAGCTAGCACGCTGCGCCAGGTGACCAAAAAGATACTTCGTTGGATATCGGACGAGATTGACAAGCTGGGACATGCATGTGTACCGATCGTGGCAGGTGACTGGAATTGTGGGTTCGGATACCAAGTGGACCAGACGGGCAAGCGATTCGTGAACCACGACAGCGAGGAAGTAGGCACGGCAGAACTTACCCACGAATCGCAAGTATCTCGATTGGTTCGGGACTTTCTGGAGGAAAATCACCTTAGCATGTTCGATACGTATTGGAAAACGGGACCTACCTATTTCAAAGGACCTCATAGTAGCAAGATCGACCACGTTGCGGGCCCAGCAGCTATGCGAGGCCGTATACAAAGACTGAACACACTGCTGGGGCTAGGAAGGAGATTGCAACGATACATTAGCACCCACCTCCACGACCACGTCCCAGTGCTGATGGAGTTTGACATCAAGCCGCAAGAGGTCTTTCATGGCAAATACACCCCCGCCGTCAATAGAGACGCCATGATGGCAGCGTATACCAGCGGCAGGAGACGCATCGAATATCTTAGAGCGCTGGAGCAGGAGACGATCAACATTCCAGAAGAGCAATGGCGTGAGATATGGGATCGAGGCGACGTACAGTCAGCATGGAGCAAGCTATCGGAAAGCATACGCAAGGCGATGCAGCAGGTCTTCCCCGCCAAGAAGCAGGACATAGTGGATTACGAAGGCCACAGAAAGAGACGAATGGAGTTATTGCAGATGCGCGGACGGCTACGGGGCCAACTTCATGCTACGGGGCTTAAGAGTTTTACGGGAGACGGATACACAGCATTTGATGAGATAGAGGACGAGTTACGCCGACTCTCGCGCCGAATGCAGACCCTTCGCAAGGAGCAGAAGAAAGAGAAAACGGAGACACTAGCTGCAGAGATTTTTAAGGCGTGGAGGCAGGGACGACATGCTGAAGTCCACCGACTGCGGGTCCAACTTGCAGGACGAGGTCGAGGACCAAAAAAGAGACTGTTGTTTGCACCACGGCAGAGTATGACATTGCGTGAATGGAAGGACGGCCTTGGAAGTAAACCTCAAGACGGAGGAATGGATTGCAGACAGATCGACTGGGAGGAGTGGACCGCAGACAAATCCTTCATGCCCCATCTGTACGGCACGCCAGAACTGGCCGAACATGTGCGACAGGACAGAGCTGGCCAAATCACCTATTTGCGACGTGCGCCCAAGCGGCGTGCGGGCCCCGCTTGGGGCGTCCTGGCCGAGGCGCTGTGCATGGGAATCGACAAGAAGCGCTACACCAACGAGCACGACAGGAAGTACGTGCCCGTCAACTTCTCACGACGTTATAATGATCTGCTGGCACTCATTCGGCTCACGGGAGCCTTTCCTCTCACTGCCATTAGATCCCAGGCTTACGCTGCGCCCAAGAACAACTCCAAGCAGGGGATAAAAGGTCAACGAATCTTGCATTGTTTTGACTCGTTTGGAATGTCATACTTCGGATACCTTCAGAGGACATCTCGAAGACCGAGGGCGCCAGATTTCGCACACGGGGGGATACGAGGTCGCCGGCGAGAGGGCGCCATCTTGAGTCTATCCGCTGCCTGCTGGAGATGCCGCACAGCACGAATAAGCCATAGCATGTCTAACTACGATGGCACGAACGCGTTCGCATGCACGGCACGCGACAAACTGCAAGCACATCACCACCGGTGCAGTAGAGCAGAAAACACGCACTTCATGATACAGGCGATAGACCAGGCGAGCATACACATCAATGCAATAAACGGCGAGGCCGACTTCTTGCCACAGACGGGCACAACAATGGGACACTCTCTTGCAGCAGGAGACTTTGTAGATATTTACTCACCCTCCGTGAGCGAGTGGAACTCGTATCTGGGCGAGGCAGACTACTCCTACTCCCTGCTGCGCGGCCAGTGTCCGATCAGCAAGGCCACCGTGGACATAGGCATCGGACTTTTTGTAGATGACGTTTCCAGAGTACATGTACACGCTTATGCACCGAGCGCGAAGTACATCACACAGCAGTTGAACCACGCGACGCACACATTGCAGCAGCACATCAACACGAACGGGCACCACTTGAACATGGATAAGACGAACCACATGATCGCACTTGCAGGCGCAGGCTCTTTTGAGGCGGCCAGGGAACTCGGGAGACAGAAAAAGGTACAGGGCGAAATTCTTCGGGAAGTCAGGGTCCTTGGACCGATCATCAGCTTCGACGGGGTTCTCAGGACAGAACTCAAGAACCGCATCAGAGGAGCGCGTGCAGCATGGCGTTCACTAGGACAGGTATGGCACGAGCACCTCCCGTACAAGATGCACCGCATGTTTTTCTTGTGTTTTGTATACAGCGCAGCGATCACAGGTCTCACAGCGTTCGTACTGCCGAAGGAGTTTACGGACGAGATTGATTCGACACTCGCCAAGCTCCTCAGATGTCTCATGAAAGGCAAGGCGGCTACAGAATATGACGACGGACGAATACGGACGATATCCAACAGTGAAGTGTTTGATCATTGGAACCTTAGCCGCACTGCCACAGAGTTGAGAATTCAGAGACTACGGTGGTGGCAGCGAATTTCGAAGGAGCCCGACAACCATCGTCAGGTGCTCACGGCCATGTTCGGGACAACAGAGCTCGACACGCAGTTGGGCAGGAGCAGGCTCAACAACGCTGGCACGCTGACAAAATATAGTACCCCATGGGCAGCGCAGTGTCTAGAGGATCTGAAGTTCGTAGCGCAGTTCGAACGAGACTTTGACGAAGCCTGGACTGATAAGAAAAACGTCCTCATGCCGTTCCAGAACTCCACCCTCAGTAAGATCTTTGTGAAGATAAAAGTAGGCTCCCTGAGGCCCCTTATGAGCACGAAGAATATCACAAGATGGAACAGGGTACTGCAGAACCTAGGGCTTCAGGAGATATCGGAGGAGGATGCGATCAGGATGGGGATTCTGGAGGTCCAGAGCAACATTAGCAGCAACAGCAGCGTCGCAGAGGAGTACATATGCACGCATGAGAACGACGACGGCACTATATGCGCATGCACGTTCAACAGCATGAAAGCCTTAACAGCACACGTGACGCACGCACACAAGATGAGGAACTTGTACGCGCTACTGGTTACAACAAATGTCTGCCCGTGGTGTCGCACAGCCTTTGCGAGTCGTGCTTCTTGCTTGCGACACGTTCGCACAATGTCTCAGCGGACGCCTCGTTCTTGCCCGACCCGCATCACGTCATTCGCTTTTCGGTTCGAAGTACTCCCGGTGTACTACTGCGGCTTCTGCCGCCACGAGGATACTGAATTACATAGTCATCTTGACCACGTGCAGCAGCACGCGCCAGGGCCTGACAAGACACAGCAACAGCCGAGCGACGAGCAGAAGGGCGACGAGCACGATGTGGCGCTCGTACGGAGCGGGAAGCGGAGGAAGACCACGATCGGAGACGATGGACTTCGACGCCAGAGCAGCACAGTCACCCAACAAGTACGGCGGTGGCAAGGGGAAGACAGGCAATGGCAAGTCAAATGGATCCGCCAGCGAGGCGAGCAAGGACGACGAGATGGTGACGATCGAGAAGCTGTGTCTCAACAACGCACAAATCGTGCGACAACTTTCGGGCAGCTTGTGGGACTTCTACCTGGTGGAGGGAGATCACACGCCGTCGGAGGCAGGAGCTCACGAGGGCCAAGAGTACGCGAACAAGGTTCAGAACGGAGCGAAAAACCTGGGCTCGCCGCACGTGTACATCGGCGCGACGTTCTTCGAGGAGCTGGCCAACCTGACTACTACGCCGTCACCGTACAGAGAGACCCTCGAGCAGTTCGCCATGTTGATCAACGTCATCCACGTGGACTTCTTCGGGGACATTCTGCCGTACTTCAAGGTCAAGAAGGCGTACAGCGAGGCAGGAACGAGCACGAGATGGAAGATACACATTCTGTTCAATGCGCTGGCGATGAGCCCGTGGACAGAGGAGAACGAAACCAAGATCAACCAGAAGCGCGAGACACAGGGACAGCAGCCTATCAAGCTGGAGCAGGCTCAGACCTACCACCTCCGCCAAGCGACTCACGTGGCCATCACGAACAGCGGGGGCAACGCCATAGTGGGGGCGCCGCCGCCAAGCGCGTTGGAGCGCCGCCTTCAGAACTACCTGCGCGAGAGGCTCGCGCACATGTGAAGCAGGCCTTAGGTCGCTCAGCAGCCAGCAAACAAGCGGCAAGCAACGAGGCAAGTAAACAGCAAGTAAAAATGCACGAGCTGAGGCAATTAGCAGCCGCAGGCAGCGTTAGGGCAGCGGAGCTGCTCGTGAGACTCGGCAAGCGCAAATGAGCTGGTGTTGGGGAGGAGGTGGGGAGTGCTTGGAGGGTAAAGCGCAGCCGTGATCTCGTTCCGTAATGAATTAGAGCAGTAGCGAGCAGCACCACTCGTATTCAGGCCAAGGGGCCTCGCGGACTTAGCGCCGACAAGCCAGACTGCCACGCTTGGAACTTCGCAGATGAGACAGATTTCTTTGGAGAATTGCAGATTACATAGGCTCACGCCATATCGTGCCTGCAGCTCCCCTTGAGGCCCTGCGAGGAGTCCTCCCTTCCTCTGTAGGTCCTCCTCTCCTCAGGCCCGAGTTGCCCAGAGGCCTGCCTCGGACGTCCTCCGAGGCCGCAGGAGCTCTGTGTAGATACGGTGGTGCCCAGCCGAATGGGCAGTGGTCGGCTTTGGAGCGGGGGAGGGGGATGCAGTGGGGGAGTGGGTGTGGTTCCATACATAACGCAGCGACGAGTAGAAACGACCAGCTTAGGTACAAGCAAATATCGTTTCTTCCGACCCAAGTGCGGTGGGGATGGGCCATAGTGTCATAAACCACCGCCCTGGACTGAGTGTTTTGAGTATAGACACAGGGGGTTCGGCCCTGAGCCGAAGTGGGCCCAAGGCCTCGTCGGTCACGAGGGTCCCACAGGCTCCCTCGAGTGTCTGCCTTTAAACCTGCCAGCAGTAACCCGACCCGCTCAAGGCGAGTCACACGCGAGCCGAGTTTTCTGACCCGATTCGTACCGCTGCCGAGGCGTCCGCTCCGCTCCGCTCCTCCTCCTCCTCCTCTTCCTCCTCTTCTTCTTCTTCTTCTCCTCCTCCTCCTCCTCCTCTTCCTCCTCTTCTTCTTCTTCTTCTCCTCCTCCTCCTCCTCCTCCTCCTCCTCTTCCTCCTCCTCCTCCTCCTCCTTCTCCTCCTCCTCCCTCTGCGAGGAGAAGGAATCGTGCAACCTCTGCCCACGGCGAGCCCCAGGCCACGAACAGGTTTCCCGGCCTCGGCCCAAGGAACGACCCGACAGCCAGAGCACCCCCCGAGCCCCCGAAATGGTCCCTGTTTCGGCGCCGTGGCTCAGGGGATCGAGGACCCAGACTGGAGGGCATCGAGCATCTTCGAGCCCAGCCTTTCGGGGACCGGGGTCTTTGAGGATCCAGGATTTGGAGGGCCGAGGATCTTCGGACCCAGCCTTTCGAGGACCAGTTCTTTGATAATCGGGGCGCGAGGATCAAGGATCTGGGGATCCAGGACCTGCATAGGGATCGAAGATCAAGGATCTAGGGATCCAGGATCGACGATCTAGGATCGAGGTTCAAGGATCTAGAAATCGCGGATCCAGGATCGAGGACCTCGAACGAGGGATCGAGGATTTAGGATCGAGGGTCTATGATCTGGGGGTCGAGCATCGAGGCGCGCAACGGAGGGGCAGAGGCGGCGGCGAAGGCCGAGGATCGCGGATCGGGCTCTCCGAATGCTCTGCGGGGGGAACGGAGATGGAGCGCTCCCTCGAGGATCGCAGATCGATGCCTTGGTCGGACCACCGGGACCTCCAAAGGCCTCCCGGGGGGGCCTCCTGGTGCGCCCCATGCAGGGAGAGCTCCAGGGGTGCCTCTGGAGGCCTCCAGGGGCGCAGGCGTCCGGCGGCCCGAGCGGGCTCGAGCCGCCAGGGTTGCGCCGTCTCGGTCTTCCGGGGTCCCGTTTCGACGCCCAGGGCAGAACAGAAGCTGCTCGGGATAACACAGCTGCCCAGGGGAAGGGGTCGAGAGGTCGGGGGGAGCCCTCGTCACACGACAGAGACTGCCGCCAGAAATCCTGGGTGGCATTCCCCCCTCTGGCATCTCCTCGTGCTCGTGCACATCCTCCTGCTCCTGCTCCTCGTGCTCCTTCTTCTCCTCCTCCTCCTTCTCCTCCTCCCGACCTCCTCCTCCTCCTCCTCCTCCTCCTCCTCCCTCCTCCTCCTCCTCCTCCTCCTCCTCCTCCTTCCTCCTCCTTCTCCTCTCCCCTCCCCTCCTCCTCCTCCTCCTCCTCCTCCTCCTCCTCCTCCTCCTCCTCCTCCTACTCCTCCTCCTCCGCGCTGCCCTCCTCGAGGATCCAAGCCTGCCTCGAGCTGCACGGGTGAAGGGGCTACCCTCTTCCAGATGTTCGCCTGAGGCTCTCTCTCTCGACATGCACGGCCAGCAGCGAGACACTCGTGCACCGGACGCGCCGCTGGGGCGGCTCTTCCTCAAAAGGGGGCACATCGCGGGACACCTCGCGGAGCTGTGCGACGATCGAAGCTGCCCGCAGTCCTCCCAACTCGCCGGAGAGCTGCGAGGCAGGTCCTCTTCAGCACGGGGCGATCGCCGAATGGCAGGCCCACGGCGCACTGGTCTTCCAAAGGGGCACTCCTTGCAATGAGAGAAGGATGGCTCGCAGGGACACGAGGAGGGGCCTTGGGATACGAGGGCGTATAGCAACATCGTTGATACACCTTGGGCATACTCTGGAATCCCTCCTCTTGCACCTCCTCCTCTTCCTCCTCTTCCTCCTTCTTCTCCTTCTTCTCCTTCTCCTCCTCCCCGTCCTCGCATGCAGCGCGGGCCAGGTCCGTTCGGGATGTCTCCTCCTCGACGTCAGCTTGCTGTTAAACCTGATATCGGGCAGCTCTGGCAAACATTTACATATCGTTGTGCTCGATTCTTGGAGACCCTCGGACCGAATTGTCAAGGTAAGAACTCAAAACCACCCCCTGGACCGCCAGGAGCCGTTCGGGAACGACATGGCCCTAGCAAGGCCTAGCCGACGGTCCAGGAACAGATTATTGGGAACCTGCGGCTGCCAGACGGAGCGAATCGCTTCCCGCAGGGTCGGACAGGACATGTCGTGCCGCTGCGCATCAGCAGCATCAGGATACCCCAATTTGCATGGGCAGTCGGTATGCCCCCCCCACCGCGCTCTATGCTTGAGGAAGTTGGCTAGACACTCTCGAGGCATCGGCCAGCACATTCCTGCAATTGTCCCTTCGCCCATTCTCCCAGGCGCTTGAAAATGGTCGGGGCAAGATTGTCGCAGAATGAAAAATCGGCGAGAGCCCTGGCAGAGGGTAAGCTTCGCGGGTGTGCAGGGCTCCTCCTCCAACGCTTTGCCGACAGCTTTCGCTGCCGACAGCTCCCGCTGCCGGCTCAGAGCGAAAACCCGGCCCTAAGGGAAGTGGTCCAGACCTCTGAGGCCCACGCATCGAACAAAGGAGGAGGAGGAGGAGGAGTAGGAGGAGGAGGAGGAGGGGGAGGAGGAGGAGGAGGGGGGGGAGGAGGAGGAGGAGGAGGAGGAGGAGGAGGAGAAGTAGGAGGAGTAGGAGGAGGAAGGAGGAGGAGGAGGAGGAGGAGGAGGAGGAGGACAAAATTGGACAAGCCTGGATGTCTAGGGGGCCGTTGCGCCAGGGCAGCCGACGCCTCGATGTGTTTGCCGAGACCCTCGGGCCCTCGACGTCCGACCACTTCCCCGGGACCAGTGCCTCGTCCCGAGCCGCTTGCCCGACGGTCCCGCGGCCCGGCGAGGGCCCCGAGGGGCCGAGCACGGCACAAAATCTCCGCCTCGACGTTTTCGAGGCGCCCGATGTCTGGAGCTCCCTGGAGTTAGGTCGGGCATGTCCCCCTACTAGGCGGATTTTGGAAGACAACCGACAAAGATTCCCAAATCCTCAAGCAAGCACCATCAAAAAAATAGGGTCGAACCATCGCCCCCTGAGTTTTTTTCGGGGGGGGGACTATTTTTGAACTTTCCTCCTGTCGAGGGACGTGCCCGACGCAACTTGTCGGCGCGAACAAGGGAGTAGGGGGAGGGGGAAGGCTCCTTAGAAGGCGGCTGCCTCTTAGAATGCGCCAGCCGCCCTTCAAAGAAGCCAGGGGCGCGCCGCTTCTTAGAATCACCCTCGCAGCTTCTTAGAAGCACAGAACCTGCTTCTCAGAAGCACGCCAGGGACAGCTTCTGAGAAGCAACCACAAGGTTCTGAGAGGGGGCGCCCGCTCCTTCTCGAAGAGAAGAGGGGGTGCTTCTAAGAAGCCTTCCCCCCTCCCCCATCCCCCCCTCCCCAGAGATCCGACGTTGTGATTTATTCCATACGGGGTCTCCGGAAGTCCCGACCCTCTTCCTGGGACCGGTTTTTCGTCCCGAATCGTTTTTTGACGGCCCCGGGGCCCGGCGAGGGCTCCGGGGGGCCCAAAAAAGCCAAAAACATCCCTCTTGATTTTTTAGGGGCCACGTGCGAACCCTACCCCTACCCCCCACGAGTTCTGAGGGGGAGGGTGGGTTCCACTCCGATCCGGGAGCTCCCGAGCGGAGCGAACCCCACCCACCCTCCCCCTCAGAGATCGTGGGGGGTAGGGGCAGGGCTCGCACGTGGCCCCTCATTTTTCACTGCGTTATCGATCTCCGGGTCTGCGCGTGCATCGACGCAGCCCCCGGAGGAGATCGCCCCGCGGCCGGGGCGCCGGGCGGCCGAGGCGGCGCGGGGCGGGGCGGGCGCGACGATCGACGGCGGGGCGGCCGCGGGGCCGCAGCGAGGAGGCCCCGCCCCCAGCGGGGGGGCGAGGCCCATCACGGGCGCGCGGCCGCGGGGCGCGCGCGCTCAGAGCGCGGGCGCCGGCCCGGGGGAGGGGGCGCAGACTGCTCGCGCTGGACCCGGTGCGGGCCTCCTCCTCCCTCCCCCTCCTCCTCCTCCTCCTCCTCCTCCTCCCTCCTCCTCCTCCTCCTCGCGCTCCTCCTCCCCCTCCCCCTCCTCCTCCTCCTCCTCCTCCTCCTCCTCCTCCCTCCTCTCCTCCTCCTCCTCCTCCTCCTCCTCCTCCTCCTCCTCCTCCTTCCCCTCCCTGTTGACCTCCCCTCGGCATTAGACGCCGCCGCCGCCTCCTCCCTCCCGTCGGGCGCGTCGTGGCAAAGGTCGAGGCCTCGGGCCGCGGCCTGGCGGGGCGTCGGCCTCTCGGGGCCGCGGGGCGGGGGGGCGTGGGCTGCTCGAGCGGGGCCGCGCGCGGGGCCCAGGCAGCGGGCGCGTCGTGACAAATAATAGGGGGCCGCGTGCGAGCCCTGCCCCTACCCCCCACGAGTTCTGGGGGGGAGGGTGGGGTTCACTTCGACCCGGAGCTCCCGCACGAAGTGGACCCCCGCCTTCCCTCTCAGAAATCGTGGGGGGTAGGGGTAGGTTTGGCACGTGGCCCCCTAGTAAGAAGAATCGAGGCGCAGGCTTTTCGCTGGTTTCGGCCTCTCGGGGCCCTCGCCGGGCCCTGGGGCCGTCCAAAATCGACCCGGGACGAGAAGCGGGTCCAGGGGAAGTGGTCGGGAGGACGGGGGCCCGCGTCTCGAGAACCTCGGGACGTCGGATGTCTGGGGAGGGGCCCAGGGACGCACGAAGAATAGACTTAGATATCCCAGGATCCCCCTGTGTTCACCTATTTTCTGAGCTTTCATCCCCCCCCCGCTTCCCAGAAGTATCTTCCCATGCGGTGATGGCATGGGATAAAGAAGCCTTCGATGAGGAATTCGGGGTCTGGAAGCCAGCGGAAAGCCGATCCTGGACTGGCCATGCATACCTCCGCCGCCCTCATCAGATACGGAAGCCTCCAGGGTCTGAGGCCTCCCGGGCGCGTTCCTCAACGAACGCCCCCCACCGTACAGTCGGGGCGTTGACCTAAGTAGCCCCAAATAAGAAACGAGGCCCCTTTTTCCCATAAGTTAAACTTCGATTCCCCTTATCGAATACCCAAGGACAACCCAAGGCAACCTGCGAAACAATTAAGGAACACGGAGCCCCTCCCCAACGAAAAGGGTTCCTTGTTCAAGGCCCCAGCTGTATCCTCTCCAGGGAGTCGGCGATTCCTTGTGTCTGCGTGTCTTTCCCCTCCCGGCACTCATGGTGCGTGGGTCCACCCCAGGATGGCGGGGGGGCCGTCCCACGAAGCGCTCTGCCATGCCCGAGGGCCCTGGGGCCGCATCGCCGTGCCCGAAGGTCAGGGTGCTCAGCGGGCCGCCCCGAGCCTCATCGACGACGGCCGCGGCGGCGGCGGTGGCGACCACGGCAGCGACGGCGACGACTGCGACGATGCCGACGACG
>CAUYUJ010003894.1:23984-52968 GCA_963575745.1 Prorocentrum cordatum
TCCCGACCACGGCCGCGACCACGACCACCTTCGCCGTCCACGACGACGACGACAACAAACCACAACGATCACAACAGTGACCACGACCACGACCACGACGACGACCACGACCACAACGGCGCCCTCGACCACGACGACGACGACGACGACGACGGCAGCCGCGGCGGCGGCGCCGACGACGACGACGACGAGGAAGTGGGGCCTCGTTCGGCTCGCACCAGCAGAGGCGGTAGTTCCCAGGGCGCACGATTCGCACGCCCTGCCAGCCCACCTGTGGCGGCAGAGCCAGCTCCTCCTCCTCCTCCTCCTCCTCCTCCTCCTCCTCCTCCTCCGCCCTCCTCCCTCCTCCCTCCTCCCTCCTTCCTTCCTACGCCTACTCCCCTCCTTCCCTCCTCCCTCTTCCTGCTTCTTCCTCCTCCTCCTCCTGCCTCCTCCTCTTTCCTCCTGCCTCCTCCTCCTCCTTTCCCTCCTCCTCCTCCTCCTTCCTCTCTGCCCCGTCTCCTCCTGCTCCTCCTCCTCCTCTCCTCTGCTGCTCCTGCCTCCTCCTCCTCCTCCTCCTCCTGGCTCCTCTCCTGCTCCTTCTCCTCCTCCTCCGCCATCCTCCTCACTCCTGCTGCCTGCGCGTGCTCCCCTCCTCCTCCTGCCTTCTCCTCCTCCTTCTCCTCCTCCTCCTCCTCCTCCTCCTCCTCCTCCTCCTCCTCCTCCTCCTCCTCCTCCTCCCCCTCCTCCTCCTGCTCCTGCGTTCCGCCCAAGGCCTCCCCACAGCCACAACTTGTGACCTCGAAGCTAGAAACTGCCAACCCAAACGTGGATGGAGCACACGAGCAGCCGTGCCGCGTGCTCGAGGCAAGGGGCTCGGGAGGACCGACCTCCTCGCCAAAGGTCGACGGGGTAGGATCGCCCCCCCTCCTCCTCCTCCTAGCCATCGTACTCTCCTCCTTCCATACCTGATCGCTCCTCCTCCTCCTCCTCCTCCTCCTCCTTCCTTCCTCCTCCTCCTCCTCCTCCCTTCCCCTCCTCCTCCTCTCAGCTCCTCCCTCCTCCTTCCTCCCTCCTCCTCCTCCTCTCTCCTCCTCCTCCTCCTCCTCCTCCTCCTCCTCCTCTCCTCTCCTCCTCCTCCCTCCTCCTCCTCCTCCCTCCTCCTCCCTCCTCGCCTCTTCTCTCCTCCTCCTCCTCCTCCTCCTCCTCCTCCTCCTCCTCCTCCTCCTCCTCCCCCTCCTCCTCTCCTCCTCCTCTCACTCCTCATCCTCCTACGTCCTGCTCCTGCTCCTTCTCCTCCTCCCCTCCTCCTCCTCCTCCACCTCCTCCTCCTCCTCCTCCTCCTCCTCTTCCTTATCAGTCATCATCCTTCTCCTCTCCTCCTCCTCCTCCTCCTCCTCTTCCCTCTCCTCCTCCTCCTCCTCCTCCTCCTCCTCCTCCTACCTGGTCCTGCCCCTTCCCGGTAAGGGGGCGGCAGACGGACGCCCGCCGGAGTCCTGGAAGGCTTCGGGAGAGTTTCCGAGACCCAGAGGTTGACACCAACACCAATGTCGGCGATATGCCTGCAACGAGGGAAGATGATTCCGATCTCGGCGATGGTGGTAGTATTCGGGCTTCCCAGGTGGCCGAAACATGACCACCAACACCACCATCCAGGGACATCTTTCCCCGGTTGAGGCAACCAGGCACCCCCGTGTGTTGGTGTTGGTGCTCATGTCCAGGCCTCCTAGAATTCTCCCGACGCCGACATTGGCGCCCATGCCGACACGCGGCGAGCACCGTGCGAGGGTGGGACGACGCGGTTCATGCTGCGGCCGAGCACAACGGCCCCTGGAACATCAGCAGCCACCGCGTGCGAGTGGGCCGGATTCTGCGACGAACAACGTGAAAGACACCCGCCAGACGACACCTGCGTAGAAGAAGGAACAACGCCTTAAACAGAAACTTTTAGCGCTCCGCGCGGATTTCTTGGATCTGCGCTGGGCCCCCCTCCCTGGCGCGCAGAGCGCGCCAGGGGCGGTGCCGGAGGCGCCACCGGGGGACCCAGCGCAGATCCAAGAAATCCGCGCGGAGCGCCAAAGTTTCAGTTGAAGGCGATATTTCTACTTCGAAAGGTGCCCCTGAGCGTCTGAGAATCCCTGGGCCATCGGGTGAGAAGAAGCTTCCGTCGGACACGTGCTTGCAAGCCGATGCCACACTTGATGTGCCTATACTGTAACACGAGGGCGGCTACGCCGGCTGAATCAGTCCACAGTCAACGCTGGCGGACCCAGAGTCGCCAGAGTCGGCGATCTTGCGCACCTACCCAGCGCGCCTGGCGCGCTTATCACACTCAGCACACATCGAGCGCTGTTTGGTGTAGCGATCGAGCTGCTGCGTCAGGATATCAGCTAGAAGACCTCTCTTACCCGCTGGGGTGGAGCGCCCCGCAGCATGCTGCATCGAGTTTAGCACTGCCCTGTGGTGGAGGAGGGGCGGAGTGATACACTGGGCCGCGACATCAGCTTACGCCCTCCTCCTGAGCTGTCTGAACATCATGGCCTTACCGAGCACTTGCTCTATGCCCGTGGTCTGCGCGTGCACCCAAGTGATACCCTTCCCCGACGAAAGGAACCAGATCGACGGACCTGACTCCGGCTTCAAAACGGAGCGGGTTGACAACCCCAGCTGCGATCCCACGGCCCTGGAGGGCCGACGATGCGTGGACGGCTCCCGTTTCGCGAGTGTGCGACCAGACCTCTCCAGGACAAGGTGGTCGGCTGTGGCGGCCCCTGAAGACACGGGACTCGTCAAGTGTATAATGTCGGGCCTCCTCATGACTTCTTCCCTCAGACACCTCAGGCTGCGCAGTTTGCAGCCCATTGTATGGCCGCTCAATGTGGCCGAGGGTCTGACCACGTACTCAGTGATCGTTTGAATGTTGTCCACCAGGACCAGGAAAGTGTCCAGGCCAGGTTGTCCTGTGGTGAGCCATATGCTGGATTCATGCTCCAAGCTCTGGGCCCCTGAACAAGTACGGTTGTTAAGGTCAACGGCCATGCGGCCGGAAGCGCCAACCTGCCCCCAGAGCTGCGTGGACACAAGTATGGCAACGACCAAAGTGACAAGGCTGCCAGGCTGGCTGCTACGTGTTACTTGCAGCCATCGCCCAACGGGGTCGAGCGAGGTGCCCGTGTACAGCGCATCTCGCATGCTGTTTGTAGGCTCTATACACATGGTCTGCCTCCTCTCGCCATCGCTCGGACGTCCATTCCCCGTGCATTTTTCGATTTCGTGCATGTATTTTTCGCTAAATGATCAAAGATGCTCCTCGATGGTCCGAGCGTCCGAGCGTCCGAGCGATGCCAAGTCCTTGGCCCAGGTTGAACCTTGCGGGAGACCCCTGAGGAGGCCCCCCTCCGCTCCGAGACCTCCTCCTCCCCCGCCTCACGACTGGCACCGTGAGGGTAGATTTATGTCGGGCCTGTCCCCCTACAGGGGGATTTTCGACGAATCATACAAGATATCCCAAAAATACCCCAAAAGGGTCAAACACTACTCAGAAAATAGCCCCCATATTATTTTTGAACCATCTTTTGATTGTCTCTGGGGTACTTTTTTATCTTTCGTCGAGAACCCTCCTGTAGGGGGGACAGGCCCGACTTGAAGGTAGATGCTGGAGGTGTGTGCCTCGTGCTCCCCTGCGGCCCGGTGGGCCCTGGAGGACGGCACCTGGTCCCTGCCAGGGCACGACGACCATAAAAAAGAATCGCGGGCCAGACTTTGGAGGACGAGCGAACAACACGCACCCATATCCATAGGTGGGACGGAGCAAGCCAGGGGTGCGTGTTGTTGGATGGGGGTCCCCGCTCGAAAGGAAGCGCCCCCCAGGATCCGACAACCCGCACCCATACCCATAGCCAGTCCTCCTCTCAACGTTCCCCCTATGGGTATGGGTGTGTGTTGTTCGTTCGTCACTTGGAGGACCTCGACCACCGGCCTATCTCGAGATCAATGATGGCGAAAACATGTCGCTGCACCTCTGGCGGCCAAGTCAGGGATCTCCTGCGGCCCGTGGGCCCTGGAAGACGGAAGCTGGTCGTTGCCAAGGCACGACGACCATAAAAGAATCGCGGGCCAGACTTTGATTCGGACGCCCGAAATGGGTACGGAAAGCCTTAGCCCTGATACGCCCAAAATGGAACATTTGACTTTCCACGGACGTCCAAATCAAAGTCTGGACGGGTATGGGTAGAATCGCAGGCCAGACTTTGTGTTGGACGCCCGAAATGGGTACGGGAGGAGGAGCAGGAGGACGAGGACCAGCTGCCTCCTCCTCCTCCTCGTCCTCGATCCTCCTCCCTCCTCCTCCTCTTCCTCCTCCTCCTCCTCCTTTCACTCCTTCTCCTTCTCCTCCTCCTCCTCCTCCTCCTCCTCCTCCTCCTCCTCCTCCTCCTCCTCCTCTCTGGACGCCCGGAATGAGTACGGAAAGAATGGGTAAACTGCCGACAACAAATGCTGTCCCAAACCAACAGCGGCCGCTGTTGGGCAGGCGGCCTTCTGTCTCGAATGGACACAGGCCGCGGCGGCGTGGACAGCGAGTCTTGTTCAAAATGAACCAGATCCGCTGTTTGGCATTGTACCCATTCTTTCCGTGCCCATCTCGGTCGTGCAGATTTGAAGGACCTCGATCACCGGCCTATTTCGAGATCAATGATGGCGAAAATATGTTGGCCATGTGCGCTGGATGCTGTCACTGCACTTCTGGCGGCCAGGTCAGGGATCGCCGGGACAGATGCACGGGACCCCTTTACCTCGGACCCGCGAGACACAGGACACTGTCACACGAGGCTGTGCATCCTCAAGGGGGAAAACATCCGAAGATTGGCGTTCCGCTTAACCTGGGGCCGCTAGGAGAAGAATCCTGGTCGTGAAAGGCCTTGTTTGATCTGGCCCCTCAAAACGGCAGCTCAGGCTGCCTGTTGTGGTGTGGTTGGTGGTTGATGTGTGGAAATCATCGTGTTCCTCGTCCTCCTCCTCCTCCTCCTCCTCTTCCTCCTTCTCCTCCTCCTCTTCCTGATCGTCATCATCCTCATCCTCACCATCTGCTTCCTCTTCCCTTTCCTCCTCCCTCTCCTAACCTCCTTCATACCCTCCTCCTCCTCCTCCTCCTCCTCATCCTCCTCCTCCTCCTCCCCGTCCTCATCCCACTCCTACCCTGCCCCACCCCCCCAACCCCTCAATCCCCCTCCTCGTCCCCCTCATCGTTCTCTTCCTCCTTCCCCCTATACCTCCTCCCCCTCCCGCCATCGCCGCCGCTCAGGGACGCGTTCTGACCAGAACCGTCGAGGGGAGCGCCACCAGTGGCGACAAGAAGCTTCCCACAGGCAGCAAACATGCCCTCACGCCTGACAGCTTGGACAATCGAGCATCGATCCTCGATCCTCGAACCTCGGTCCTTGATCAACGCACCTCGATCAACAAACCTCGCTCCTCGAACTGCGATCCTCGAAGGTCGGGCGTGGACGCTCCAGGCTCAGCACAAGCCCGGCCCAGCCAATACACGCAGATAGAGCTGCGCTGCAGTGGTGTTGGGGTCCTATCAGGGGCTGCTGAAACCCGATCCGTCCATCATGTAAGGCCACATGGCCGCGGGCGGCCCCAGGGATCCAGCTGTACTTCGCAGCATCCTGCAGCATCCAGCTCTCTGGCCGAGCCCCGCTCACGCTGCACCCCGCTACCTGCCGGCCGAGAAGCCCGCCACCCTCGAACATCGAGCCTCCATCCACGAGCCCCGAGCCTCGATCCTGAACTCTCGAGCTTCGATCCTCGAACCTTGCTCCCCTAGTCTCTAGTCTCCAACCTGGACCCTCCAACCTCGATCCTGAAGCCTCGAAGCTCGCTCCTCGAAGCTCGTTCCTTTAACCTCGATCCTCGAAAGTCCTGGCGTGGACGAGGGCGAGGAGGAGGACAAGGAGGATGATGATGATGATGATGATGATGATGAGGAGGAGGAGGAGGAGGAGGAGGAGGAGGAGGAGGACGAGGAACACGAGGAATAGGAGGAGGAGGAGGAGCAGGAAAAGGAGCAGGGGGACGAGGACCAGCCCCCTCCTCCTCCTCCTCCTCCTCCTCATCCTCCTCCTCGATCCTCCCCCTCCTCCTCCTCCACCTCCTCCTCCTCCTCCTCCTCCTCCTCCTCCCCCTCCTCCCCCTCCCTCTCCTCCTCCTCCTCCTCCTCCTCCTCTCCTTTCCTGCTCCTCGCTCCCCCTCCCTCCTCCTCTCCTCCTCCTCCTCCTCCTTTCTCCTGGGGCCGGGCCTCGGACCCGCTCCGCTCCGTGGGGCCCTCGCACACGTGGCCCGCGCACGGCGGCTGCACCGCGACGTCCATCTCCCCGGCCGCGGCCGCACCCCCCCTCCACTAGAAGAAAGAATGCCACAAACGTTCGGCGATACTCCCCCTCCTCCTCCTCCTCTTCCCTCTCCTCCTCCTCCTCCTCCTCCACTACCCTCCTCCTCCTCCTCCTCCTCCTCCTCCTCCTCTCCTCATCCTGTCCTCTCCTCTTCGTCCTCCTCCTCCTCCTCCTCTTCCTCCTCCTCCTCCCTCCTCCTCCTCCTCTTCCTTCTCGTCCTCCTCCTCCTCCCCTCGAGACTCGAAGTTCAAAGAAGGGAAAAGGTCACGAACAGAAACTTTTGGCGCTCCGCGCGGATTTCTTGGATCCGCGCCGGGCCCCCACGCAGATCCAAGAAGTCCGCGCGGAGCGCCAGAACTCAATGTTTATGCCGTTTTTTCTTTTTCGAAAGGTGCCCCTGAGCTTCTGAGGATCCCTGGGCCATCGGGTGATAAGAAACTTCCCTGGGACACGTGCTTGCAAGCCGAGGCTACGCCGGCTGAATAAGTCTGTGGACCCCAGAGAAGGGTCAACGCTGGCGGACCCAGGGTCGCCAGAGTCGGCGATCTGGCGCACCTACATAGCGCGCCTGGCGCGCCTGTCACACTCAGCACACATCGAGCGCTGTTTGGTGTAGCGTCAGGATGTCAACCTACTGTACCACAAGGGCGGCTACGCCGGCTGAGTCAGCATGCGGACCCCAGAGACGTGTGTATGTTTGCGGCGTTCTGTCTTCTTCCCTCCCCCCCGGCGAGTTGCTGCCGCTCCGCCTGCCGCCCCCCCCCCCCCCCCCCTTGCGCGGGGCCCGGCGCCAAGCCTCCTCCTCACCGTCTGGCAGAGACCATCCTGCCCCATACGCCCTGCGGCACCATCGCAATACGCGCCGTCACCATCGCCGTCGTCATAACCGCCATCCTCACCGCAGTCGCCATCATCAACAGCCACATAGACATCGTCGTCTTCGTCGTCTTCGTCGTCGTCATCATCATCAGCATCATCAGCAGCATCATCAGCATCAGCATCACCATTAGCAACCTACTCATCATAATCATCATCAACATCATCACCGTCACCATCAGCAGGATCATCATCATCATCACCATCATCATCATCATCAGCATCAGCATCATCATCATCAGCATCAGCATCATCATCAGCATCATCATCATCATCACCACCACCATCAACATCATCCTTTCCATCACCATCATCATCATCATCAGGAGATTCCCCACCCGTCCTTTTTACACAGAGCTCTCATATATGTCATCCGCATGTGGTGACCTTGCAGACAACACAATTCTGAGAACACGCCGGCGTGAGACACACAACAACGCACTTTACAGATCCGTGCAGTCAATACAATTGCTTGCGGCCCGCCAAAAGCCAGGGCGGGTAGGTCGTGCACCAGTTCAGACAGGGAGGGAGGCTTGAGCGAAACGTATACGGACTCTGTGTATTCATTTCCTGCACGTTCTGAGGACAAGTCGGAGATTCCCCACCCGTCCTTTTACACAGAGCTCTCATATATGTCATCCGCATGTGGCGACCTTGCAGACAGCACAATTCTGAGAACACGCACTTTACAGATCCGTGCCGACATTCGAGGCACCAAAAGTCGCTATCGGTTCTCTGCCGTCAGCGCGGCTCGGGGTCTTTCACACGGAAGGGGTACAGGCGGATGGTTTGCCGAAAGACTCGATCGAATGCAGCATCTTGAAACACATCGGCCATTCGATTCGCAAGAACGTGAGGGTAAGCTGCGGCGCGAGCGGTCCAGTGAATGCCCAGGCCGTCTCGGCCCTGGAGAATCTGGTGTTTCTTTCCAGAGAACGAGCAGATGCCACGGACAGCTTTACAACCCTTACACAATTCGTCGGCTCTCGGCAGCAGGAAGCATCTCAGCCTACTGGGTTTACACCACGGCGTGCCCCAACCGCAATAGTTAGTTATAATATCGCGGACCCCGGGCCAGCGAAAAATCTGAACGGCAGCATCCATTTTCCACATGTAGGATGACTGAGGATTCTCCCACAAGAAAGAAACCCGCATCTTTTTACAGCACTTAAAGATCTTACAGGACACCTGAAACAGTTTGTTGCCCTCGTCTACCAGGCATTGCAGATGAGGAGGGAGCGAGGGGAGGCCAGAGGGAGCTTGCGACGATCTAATTGCATTATGGCCTCCTCGGGCAATGGAGAACGATTTACATGGCACACCAGCTAGCACACCGAGACATCTGTCGGACTTGATCATCCGCAGGATGCGCTTCAAGACGGCGGGCCTCAGGAGGTCACCTTGGGGCCCTTGTAGCAAATCAAATGAGTGCACTCTGAAACCACGACGGCGCAGCGAACTCGAGAAATGTTCCGAGCCCGAGAAGATTTCTATGTAGAAATACTCGTGTCTCTTGGCGCGGGGATCGCTCAAGCGTTGACGGATAGCGAGGCGGCGCCGAGCAGCGAGGGCAGCTCGGCCTCGGCATGGAGGCAGTAGGTCCTGGCCGAGGGCTCCATCTCGCTCCACGCCGCCTGGATGAGCCCGCGCTTCTCGTAGCGCCTGACCGAGCTCGGCTGGCGCCACCTGCCGCGCCGCTGGACCTCCTGCAACGAGATCCCCCCCGTGAAGCGGTCGATGGACGCGCCGCTGCGCCGGGCCGTGTAGAACACGGGCAGCTGCTTATCCAAGCCCAGCGCGCGCGTCGCGCGCTCGAACACGTCCTTGGCCTCCGTCATGGTGAACGTCCACAGGGGGGCGCTGGGCGGGCCCTGGGCTAGCCGAACCAGAAGGCTGCCCAGCCACGGACGTGCCACGTCCACTGTCTCGTCCATCTCGCCAGTCTTGCTCGGTCTCTTCATGTAGTCGGGGTTGATGTGGATCGTCACCTTGGGCATGTGCGCCTGCGGCGGGATCACCTGGCCGCAGGTCAGGCGGAACGCCTCGCCAGGCCTCAGGTACGTGTCCACCATCAGGAGCCAGAACACCGCGAGGTCGGGGCGGCCGCTGATCCGCCAGATCTGGCGCGCCACGCCCACGCAAGCCGCCCAGGGCAGCGGGCGCCGCGTCCGCGACGGCCGCAGCAGGCGCCAACCTCGCAGCGCGCGGTAGGCGCGCGGCAGGGCCAGCTTCCTCTTGCTCTGGTAGTCGGGCACGTGCATGAAGATGGCGGCGAGCAGCTTCTCGCCCGTCGACGCGACCTTCCCCTCGAGGTACAGCTCGTCGAAGAACCTCACCACGGCGGCGTCCGTGTCGGCAGCAGGCGCAGCCAGAGATGTCAGGCGACTGCGACTGAGGAACAGCTCGAGCAGCCGCGTGCACTGCAGTCGGCTCCGCCGTCCCACCGCGGCAGCCTCGGTGATAGAGAGCTGGCGGGTGGTGTCCCGCGCCTGCTCCCCAGCGTCCAGGCGGCGCTGCGCAGGGCGCGGCAGCTCCCGCTGGGGGATGCTGCGCGGGGCCGCCAGCACCACCGACGGGCGTCGAGTCAGAGCCTCGCGGCGGCGCAGGGCGGGCGAGCCCAGGGGGCCCGAGCTGCGACGCGCCGGCGTCCGAGCCGCCGAGGGCCGCAAAGGGGCCTGCGCTGTCGGGCCGCTCCCAGGCGCGCTGCGCTTGAGCCGCCTGGTCGGCGGCGGCGCCGCGAGGCCGCGGGGCCGCAGCGGGCGCGCGGCTGCCGGCGGCGGGGCTGATTTTTCCCCGGCCGCAAGGGTCCTTACGGCCGGAGAAAAGGTGGAGAGCTTCAGCTTCGCCTGCGAGGCGGCCGAGTCCCGGCGGGCCCGCGGGGGCCGCGGGCCAGCCGCTGCCGAGCCGACTGTCGCCCTCGGGGCCCCGCGCCGAGCCGCGGCGGTGCCGGAGCTGACGCCCGCGCGCCGCGGTAGCGCGCCAGCCGGCCCCAGATGCAGCGCGCCCTGCAGCACCCTCGCGGGAGCGGCTGTCACCGTCGGCCGCATTGAACTCGCTGGGCACCCATCGTCGATGCATGCGGGCCCCCGAGGCGAGAGTCAAGGCGGCGCCTCGCCGCAAGACATTGAGCAGAAATATATCACGACAGCGCCCTTTAGATAGTGCAAGTGCGAGTGCTAGATTGTCCCCCAAGACGACGCGCCTCTTCCCCCAGGAGTCCGCGTCCGACAGGATCAGCTTCACGGCGTGTAAATCACCCCTTGCCTCCTTACGATGCATGGGCTCCTTGACGAAGAGTGGCGAATAGTGCGTGGTCGACCAGCTGGTGCGGCGGATGGTGTGCGTCGACACTTCAGGGGATCGTTTGTTGGCGAGACCCTGGCGCAACAGAACAGACGGGTGCGCATCGAGCTCGGCGACCTCGGCCGCACGTGCCGCGCGGTCGCGCGGCCGCCAAACCCCGTCCGCCTCACGCGTGTTGCGGAACCGCCGCCGCTCGTGCCAGCGACCAGCACTCTGCACCTCGGAAAGGTCCCACTCGCCCTCGACAGAGGCGTGGCCCGTCTCGCAGGCGTCAGTCATGACGACCTTGGTGGACCACTCGGCGTCGAGGTCCGAGACGAGCGTGACCAGCAGGCCGCGGGAGATCCTGAACTCGCGCCGCGCCGGCGCCCAGAGGGGCCTGGCGCGCTGGCAGTTCTGCTGGACGAACGAGTAGACGGCGCTGAAGCAGCTCAAGCTCTCACGCCGGCACAGCGCGGCAAACGTGCAGTGGCCGATGGCGTGCTCGACGTCGCGGCTGGTGACGCGGGGCCGGCGCTGCGCCAAGTAGCCGAGCCCCATGCGCAGCTTCCAGAACCGCCGCGGCGCCAAGGTGGCGCGGGCAGGCGATCCCTGCAGCTGCCCGCCGAGCATGGCCATGCTCTCGGCGGCGTCGGTCTCGTCATGGACGGCCAGGCCGGAGCCCTCCAGCGCCTTGGAGGCCTCGCGCCTGACCTTGGTCACGGCCTCGCGGTCGGTGCCCACCACGAGCACGTTGTCGACGTACAGCGAGTGGATGGGCTCCTCGAGCGGGCTGGGGACCGGCACGAAGTCGACCGCCCGCCGCTCGGGCCTCAGGGCGTCGTGCTGGCCCAGCGTCCGCTCGTGAGCCTTCTGAACGAAGAAGAGTGCCCAGCTCCACCCCATGGGAACAACGGCAAGTTCTGGGTAAAGGCAGGCCCAGGGCGGGACACGCCGCCCGTCAAGCCTGCTGATGCCGAGCTCGCCCGCGGTGACCTTCGGCAAGCAGAAGTACGACCGCAGGTAGGCCGGCAGCTTGTGCTGGTAGAACGCGTTCTGGACGCCCACCCCCGCGTAGTAGAGGGGCGTGTCCTTTGGCACCTCGGGGTCCGCGAACCCCGCGGCGGAGAACAGGCTGACCGACGGAGGAGGCTGAAACCGCTGGTTGCTACGCCTGCAGTCCAGCACCATCCTGATCCGCTCGTCCTTCTTAGCCACGAAGAAGGCGGAGACGTCCTCGGTCCTCTCTTTCCCTAAGACGAAGACGCCCCGCGAGATGCCAGACTGGATGAATTCAAGGTAGAGCGGCCTGTTCCGCTCCAGCACAGGGTCCGTGTACAACGTGGGCCCCCCCTCTGTCTCCACGGCCTCGTCGAAGCTCGGTGGCGGCAGCAGCAAAGCATGGTCGAGGTCCAAGAGAGAGCATCGTTCGCTTGTCCCCAGCCGATCCGCGAGCCACTGAGGCTCGTTTCCCAACTCGGGCCAGCTCACGAGGTGCGGAGCGTAGGGCCTCAGCGGCAAGTCGTTAGCCGTGTCGTAGTGCAGACACGGGCGACCCAAAAGCTCTGAGCAGGCTTCCTGGGCCGACGTGCTCGGAGGGGCAGCCGTATCACGATACAACCCTCGAACACGCCGATGCAGCAGATCATCCAGATGTGAGAGGCGCTCTGGCGCGACCCGCGGTGTGGCGTAGCCCCCAAGCAGGTTGAGGCACTCCACGGTGTCCCGAGTGCGCTCCTCGATCAACTGGGCGCGGGAAAGGCGAGCCCGAACCGAACGGGATAGTCCAGGCGGTGGAGGCGAAGCAATCGGCGACGCAGACACGGCAAAAGGCAGCATGCCATCGCCAGGAGGTTAGACACCAGCAGGTCCACAAAACTGGCTCTCGAAATGCGGCGATCGGGTCGAGCCACCTCCCGATCGCTGACCCCAGGTCACCCCTTGTCCTTCCTGCCCGACTGGGCAGATTTCTCCTCGCGCGCCTTGCGCCTCTGCTTCTGGATCTCCGTCGTCTCCTTGGCGAGCTGGTCGGTGGCGCACTTGGCGACCCCCGGCGCCGTCGCGACGCCGCGGCGGGCGCTCTGCTTCTGGCGGCCGATGTAGTGCTCGACGCCCTCGATCTTCATGCTCCCCATGGTCTCCTCGATCAGCTGGTAGGCCCGCGAGACCACCTCCATGCTGGCGAGGTTGGAGCCGTCGACCTGGTCGTAGGTGACGGCCATCTCGATGGCGAAGCCGAGCAAGTCGTGGATGTGCGCGGCCGCCGAATCCTTGGCGCAGCCGCTCTCCATCATCCACTTGGCGTGGCGGCCGTCGGGGGTGCCGCCGTGGTCGACGATGTAGTCGCACAGCCACTTGAAACTGCGCTCGCCGACGAGCGGGAAGTCGTCATGCTGCTCCTGCCTCATGGACGACACCGCCTCGCGAAAGTCGCGGTGCTTACGGCCCTCCCGCGTGCGCTGGAGAGGGCCGAGGAGGCGGGCGTCGTCGTCAGCTAGCTTGTCCGACACCTCGACAGGCAGCGGGACAGGGTGGAGCTCGATCGGCACGACGAAGCCGCCCGCCGTGCTGTAGTGCCCGCTCTCGCCCCAGACCACGTCACCCGCCTTCGGGGCGACCTCGTCGAGCTGCTGGCACTCGTTCGGGATCGTCTTCATCACAAACCAGCAGACCCAGGCGGCGCGGCCCGCTCGTCAGTGAGCACCACCGCGCCAGGGCCGCCCCTCGGGGTCGGAGTGCCCCCGACCTCGCCGTCGGCGAGCGCCCCTGGCTCAGCGCCCGCGGCGTCCAGCGGGGGCGGGGCCACAGGCGGGCCACGAGGCGGGCCGCGCGGCGCGGCAGCGGACGGGCCCTTGCCCCGCGTGCGGCGCAAGAAGCCTGGCACGTCGTTGAAGCTGACCGTCATGCTCTTGGTGGGCCGGCCGCCGTCGCGCATGAAGGCGGTCGGCTCGGACTCGCGCAAGCCGGCGTTGCGGGCGGCCAGGCGAGCGTCCCGAAAGAGGTCGATCATGTCCTCCTCGGCGGGATATTCACGAGACCTGTAGACTCGCCCCGGGGGGCGAACAGCAGCGGGACTCGCCCCCATCGTGAGGGAAACGCGGCTCGGCCCGTCGCCATCGGGCCCTGCCGCCAGGGTACACGTCGCCGTCAGGCGTGAGGCAAGTCCAGCATGTGTTGGGGAAGGCGCCAGGGCACGGCCACAACAGCAACCGTTCGTGCCATATGTTCGGGTCGTCCTCATAGTAGAAGCACACGACCCGCCCTGGCACCAGCTCATTGAAGAACTCCTCCGCCTCGGCGGCGGTCCCGTCGTACAGGAAGAGGCTCAGGTTCGCGGGCAGGAGGGCCATCGCGGCGACGCCAGGCGGCGAGGCAAGCGCCACACTGCGTCAGCGCCGCGGTCAGCACCACCCCGAGCGCGTGCCACAGGAGCGTGTCGGGCTCCTCGGGCAGCTCGGGCGGCGCGGCCCGCAGGGCGCGGAGCTCGGCCAGCTCCGCGGACAGGTTGGCCAGCGCGACCTGCACCTCGTCCAGCGCGGCGTGGCACCGGCTGAGGTTGGCCGCGTGCGCCGCGGCGAGCTGGGCCCCGCGCTCGGCAGCCCGCTGGGCAGCGAGGGCCGCCCGACTGTCCCAGTCGTCGGGCGGACCGCCTCCGCCGCCCGCGCGCAGCAGGCCTGGCTGCAACGCGTCCAGAGCACACCAGATGCAGACCAGCGACCAGGATGGCGGCCGGAGAGCGAGAGGGCGCATACGTGTCAGGTGCTCCCTGAGGCGAAAAAGGCTTGAGCGAAACGTATGCGGACTCTGTGTATTCATCTCCTGCACGTTCTGAGGACAAGTCTCATCATCATCATCATCATCATCATCATCATCATCATCATCATCATCATCATCATCATCATCATCATCATCATCATCACCATCGCCCCCCCCCATCCTCGCTGGAGCCAGCTCCGCCGCAGACGTCGCCGAGCGGCCGCACCCTCAGGCGGCCGGCCGCCCCGAGCTGCCCCGCCGCCGCGGCGGGCACCCAGAGCGGCGCCTCGACGCCTGCGACCCAGTCCTGCGGGCCCGGGGGTCGAGGATCGAGGAGGATCGAGGATCGAGGCGGAGGATCGAGGAGGATCGAGGAGGAGGAGGAGGAGGAGGAGGAGGAGGAGGAGGAGGAGGAGGAGGAGGAGGAGGAGGAGGAGGAGGAGGAGGAGGAGGAGGAGGAGGAGCAGGAGGCCTAGAGCATTGCTTGCGTCGAGTTCTGCGCGGAGGCCGTGCGCCTGCGGCCGCCCGCCGCGGCCGCCCTGTCGCGGGGCCTCCGGCGGCGCCCCCCCCCTCGCGGGAGTCGAGGGTCGAGGCGGAGGATCGAGGAGCATCGAAGAGGGGCTCGAGGATCGTGGCCCGAGGCTCGTGGGTCGAGGCTCCAGGCTGGCTCGAGGATCGCGGCTCGAGGATCCAGGGTCGAGGAGGGGCTCGAGGATCGCGGCTCGAGGATCCAGGTCGTGGCTCGAGGATCGTGGGTCGAGGAGGGGCTCGAGCATCGTGGCTCGAGGATCCAGGGTCGAAGGCCGGGGAGGAAGAGGATCAACGACGATGAGGGTTAATGATCGAGGATCGAGGCCAGGGCGTCGACGTTCAAGGATGGGCAGCGGGGGAGGGTGGAGGAGGATGTTCGAGATGGGAAATTCGAGGATGGAGGATCAAGGTTCGAGGACGGGGAGGAGGGGGAGGAAAAGGAGTAGGAGAATGAGGAGGATCGGGGCGTATTGGCGCTTTTCAGCAATGTCCTGGCCTCCGGAACTGCAGAAGCCTCCAGAGAACTCCACAGGACCTTTCGGAAGCCTCCCGGGACCTCCGACGGCCTTTCAGAGGCCTCCCGAGACCTCGCGAGGCAGGAGAGAGCTGGCAGACGAGCCAGATGCACCCCCCAGGGACGCCAGGTCGGATCGGGAAGCCAGATCGGCAATCGATGCACATCGCAGGAATCGTCCAGAAACCTCAGACAAAGGCCACGAGCACGTCGTCTGCTCCCCAGTCTGCCCCTCTCCCTCCTGCCCTGACTTCCGACGACGCGAGCTTCACGATGCGCGGCTCCAGGGCTCCAGAGACCCTCCCTGGGGGCAGGCTTCCGCCCCAGGGAGCACGGCGAAGACCCGACGGGCCTCTTTCGCGCCGCCGAGGAGGAGCCCCAGCGGGCCCCACCCAGAGATCCGACGCTCCAAAAGAATTGGAGCGGGCGGGATTGGCCTGATTTCGGCATCCGGGGGCCCTCGCCGGGCCTCGGGAGCGCCAAAGCACTACTCGGGGCGGAAAGCGGGCCTTAGGGAAGTGGTCCAAAGACCTCCGTGGCCCACGCGTCGAAAACATTGGAGCAGCTGGATGTTTGGGTGTCGCGCCGCCGAGGAGCCCCAACGAACCCCAGGCAGCGGTGTGCTGCCGCCGGGGTCGCCGAGCTCCCGCGTGAGGCGCTGCACGGACCGTGGCGGCAGGCTCGCGCTCGTACGAGCACCGAGTGCAGCGGTGGACGGCAGCAGCAGCAGTGCCCCCCGGGGGAGGCGCCCCCACGCGCGCCCCCGGCGCAAAGCTGCAGCAGCAGCTGGCCCCCGAGGCCTCCCTCCTCCGCGCCAGCATCCCCAATCTCCCCGCCCTCCCCCCCGCCCCCCCTCCTCCTTTTCCGTCGGCCCCGCTTCCGCCGCGTCGGCATTACGAGGCGAGCAAGCCGCCCATATAAAAAACAAGGGAGACCCCCCTCCCTCCATGCCTCGCTCATCGGCGGCGGCAGCCCCCATCATCCCGTCCCCCCCCCTCCTCCCGCGCCTTTCCCTCCTCCAATAGCGCAGGATGCCTGGACCAAATATCTCGAACCAGCCGGCCCAAGTCACGAGCAGAACGCACCTGTGAGACACTTAGCTGCCCCGATACGCAACGCGCAACACGTATCGTATTGATACGGGGCTCAACGCGTAGGCTGAAAACGTATGTCCGACGCGATGCACTCGCCAAAACGTGGTCTTACACGTGGAGCCAGCACGCAGCGGCATTGACACGGACGTATCGAGGCAGCTAAGGTGAGACAGCCTCCGCCTTCTCTCCTCCTCGTCCCCCTCCTGCTCCTCCGCCTCGGCGGAACTCCTCGTTGGGGCCGCGCAGCCCGCAAGGGGCGCGCCGAGCTGCGGGGGGCGCATGCGAGCTGTGCCACGGGTGCCGTCGGTGGAGCTCCCTGCCTGTGCTCGGGGCCGCGAAACGTGCGAGGGGTGCGCCGAATAGACCGATGACACGCCGAGGATACACGCCAGGATGAAAGGAGGAGAAGGAGGTACAAAAAAGGTAAAGGCGCTTCGGGGATGAGTTCGATCCTAACCACGACAGGCACGAGGCACCGCGGGGCAAGACCTTATAATACCCCTGCGAGACAATATGGATGCAGGGCCTACGCTTGATGCCGTAGGCCTGCCTGGGGCGCGCCCCCCTGGTACACAGCGAGGGGGGGGGGGGGGGGGGGGGGGCGTGCAGGGAGCGCTATCGCGTCCTGCTCTCAGTCTCGGGAGTGGGGCACAGGCTACTTAGCTAGCAACGTGCGCCCCCTCCAAGGCAAGGGGCATGAAGGACATGCACGAGACAGACAACACACCGCGCACGCGCTCACAACTCCCACACACACACACACACGCACACACACACACACACACACAACCCGAGGGGAGGAGGAGGGAGGGCCGCTGCGGGGCGCCTGCCTCCTGCGGCGGCGCGCTCTCTGGCGGGCGCGCGGGGGCGGGGCGGCACGAGACGGGGCGACCCCCCCCTGGCCCGCCCCCCCTCCCCCTCGAAACTCCTCTAACCCTAAAAAAAGAACACTAGACGGGGTGGTACAGAAACATCAGTAGTGGAGCTGACCAGTAGTGGGGCTGACCTTAGTGGGGCTGACCAGTAGTCGTGTCATCACACTCACAATCCCAGCTGTCGTGGCATATTGTTTCCGTGGTCCCCCACATGACTATGTCGACGTCTCTCTCTTGCGATCGCCGGCCTCTCAACAGTCAACGGCAACGCGAAGATGCAATGGGCGGAGCTGCGCAACGGCCTCTCAGTGACGATGCGCCTCTCTTCCTCGCTCTCTGCTCTCTTCTAAGGCTGGTCCTCCTCTGACTCTGGGATCGGCACGTTGCACCCGTCACTCGATGCTGCTGCCGTCGCTTCACTCTGTGGAATTACTTCCTCTGGCGTCTCTGGCTTGGAGCTCTTACCCTATTTGTAGTCGGCCCACGTCTTAGGCTCCCTCCACCCGTAGAACGTCCAGGTCTTCGGGTCGTCCTCGTTCCACACTGGGGTTCCTCCTTTTTGGAGGCGCCCACCCGTAGAAGGTCCACGAGCTCGGGTCGTCCGCCCTCCACGGTGGGACGGTGCCGTTGTTCGCCCTCTTCGCCTCGACCATGGCCCTCTTCACCTTCTGCGTCGTGACAGGCCCTGCAAGTCCTCCTTCTCGTCGAGCTGGAGCTTGCTATACTCCTTTGTCGATGCCATCTGCAGTGGTGTGTCGTACTTCCATGCCAGCGACCCGTGTGCTGTGATGAGCGCGCTCGTGGTCTCGTCGATGCTCTTGACCTGGTCGGCCAAGGTCTGAGTGGTCTCCGCCAGCATGAACGTTCCCTCCGCCGTCGTGTCGTTCACCTGCTGGCTGCGCGCTAGGTTCTGACTCAGAACCTTCTTCTGGGCAGTCAGCACCTCGATATGCATCTCGAGCTTCTTCTTGAGGTCCGCCATCGTGTCCACACACTTCTGGATGTTGGTCTCCTGGAGCTTGATCACATATGCCACGTCTCCGATGACTTGGTTGGCCGTGGTGTCTCCGCGAAACACTGGTGCTTCCTCGATCGCTGGCAGCATCTGCGGCATCACGGGACAGGCTGGTGCTAAGCGAGCGTGGCGATCCACCAAAAGACCGCAACTGCAGAAAGCCTGTTGTGCTACGGATGTTCCGCTCCTGTTGTGACCGACCGTCGGCGGGACACGTAGCAAGAGTCAAAGCAGGGTGAGCTCTCCGAGGGCTCAGGCGAACAAGTCTGAGACTCGAGGGGGCGCACGCTCCGTCGCCTTTAAGGGATCGTGCCCACCCGTATGGGCGCTACGCCCCACCCCCCCCCCTCGAGTATAGTAGAGCTCCCCCATGGGCCCTCCTGGGAGCCTTCGGCCTGTGACCCCGCATACCTGTCTGCTCTCCTGTGTGAACAAACCTGCACAGCTGGCACTAGCATCCGATGTCCTGCATGCTGCTACCCCCATCTGAATGCTATCTGCGCAGCAGCAATGCCGTAGGCACGGAACAAAAGGACGGGCCGATGTCGGTGCCTAGTACGGTGTCCAGATCCCCCCTCTGTAGCGGTGTCCGTCACAGCACTTTCCCCGCCTACGTGGCCTACCACTTGTGCTCTCTGTTGCCCCCACTCCCTTGCCATTTCATCATTCTGCATTGGTGCTGTGCTCCGCCCCGTACTTGTAGTAATGCCCTCCCCTGTCACCTGTACGTACCCGTCGTAACTGTATAAACCCAATGCACCGTCATATTTGTGCTGTCTGTCCCCCTGTCCACTGCCTCCTCGTCCTCCTGCACCCTCCGAGTGATATCGTAATGCTTGGAGCCGCTCTGCTTGAAATCGCTTGGCTGGTTCGTACAGCTGCTTGCTTTTCCGTCTTTTCCACCTTGGTCTGCTAATTCTTTTTAGCTTTTTTCATCGATTCAGGATTACGGCTCAACATCTCTGCCAGCTTTTCCTCTTGGTACTGCGAAGCTGTCACTGGCTGGGCTAGCGTCTGAGGCGAGGGCACCACCGTGAAAAAGGCTGGGCGCACTGGCGTCTTGGCGGGCCCTGTCGAGCTGGATGCGCCCTGGCCGCTCTGAATGGACGCTTCCGCGTCTCTGGTCAGTCCCTCTGCCCTTACGACCTCGACGCCTGCATCTGCTTCTCCACCTGCCTCTCCAGGTCGCTCTTGGGGCCGTGGCTCGTGCTGTAGACCCCGCCCAGCAGCTTCAGCGTGTAGCCCATCGCCTGCTTCAGGCAGGGAGGGTGGTAGTCGTCCAGCTCGTCCTTCTGATACCCCTCCCCGTCCTTCATGCTCTCTAGGTTCCCGTCCTCGTCCATCTCTAACTCGTCCTTCTCCTTGGGAACCCTCTCGGCGCCCATGGCCACCCTGATGCTCGGCATCGGGTTGATCGTGTACAGCAGCTTGCCCTTCCCGTTGCCGTCGTCTTCTTGACCCGTGGGCTTGTACGCTTCCGACATCCTGAACTGCTTCAGGGTCTCTAGCACGAACTCTCGACCCTTCTCGTGGAACGCCAGGTTCAACCAGTGCTGGAGGATCTCGTAGCTCCACTGCAGAGTCCGATCCCCCCCTCTTTGCTGACCGTCGCCGCCAGGACGTTTTTCATCTCGGAGATCGTAGCAACTGCGACGTGGGCGTGAGGAGGGCCCATCATGTGTTTTTTTCCCCGCCGCTCCCACTTGCATGGCGTAGTCTTTTCCTGTTTGGAGGGCCACTCGACACGGCGAACAGGAGATCGGGATCAGCCAGAAGTCCGAGTTGAGGTGTTGCTGTTCTCGTGTCATCATCGCCGTGCGCAGCGACAGATTCTGCAGGTTGCTGCTAGCTTGTCCGAGTTGGGTGTGGTGATCGTCTCCTTTGCCTCCTCCTTTCTGCGGCTGTAAGAGGAGAAGGAGGAGGAGGAGGAGGGGAAGGAGGAGGAGGAGGAGGAGAAGGAAGAGGAGGAGGAGGAGAAGGAGGAGGAGGAGGAGGAGGCGGGAGGAGGGAGGAGGCGAGAGGGGGAGGAATAAGGAATAATGGGAAGCACGGAGCGCTGGTGATTCAAAACGTGGACCCAACAGCTCAAGATAACTGGGGAGAAGAGCAATCACCTTGGAATAACGTATGGCCCATAAAGCCTGCCAATCCTTTGATGCGACAGCTTCCTGACTTTCCCCCTGCAAAGCGAAGCCTGCGTCGCATGCAAGGACGAGCTGTTGGTTGAACGCTACATCTGCATGTGACCCAACGATCATCACCACCACCACCACCACCACCATCATCATCATCATCATCATCAACATCATCATCATCATCATCATCATCATCATCATCAGCATCATCATCATCATCATCATCATCATCATCATCACCAGCATCATCATCATCATCATCATCATCAACATCATCAGCATCCTCAACAGCATCACCATCAGCACTACACGCATTATCGTCATCGTCATCATGAGCAACAACAACAGCATCATCCCTACCACCATCAGCATCACCGTCATCAACAACAGCGTCATCCTCACCATCATCGGCATCATCAACATCGTAATCATCATCATCACCATCCTCACCATCACCACCATCATTATCGTCATCAACATCAGCAGCAGCTTCACCATCCGCACTCGCGTCACCACCATCACCATCGCCAGCATCAGCAGCTTTATCATCATCATTCGCAGCAGAAGCGTCATCACCATCAGCATCAGCGTCATCATCATCATCGTCGTCGTTGTCGTTGTCGCCACAGCCAGACGCAGCATCATAATCACCCCAATCAGCATCGCCATCATAAGCAGCATCATGACCATCATCATCGCAATCGCCATGACCATGAACATCCCCATCCTGATCCTCATCATTCCTTTCCGCCTCCTCGTTCTGATCCCCCTCCTCCGCCTCATCCTCCTCAAACTTCCCCCCCTCCTCCTTCTCCCCCTCCTCTTCCTCCTCCGCCTCCTCCTCCTCTTTCTCCTCCGCCTCTAACCTCCTTCTTCTCCTCCTCCTCCTCCACCTCCTCCTCTTCCCCCTCCTCCGTCTCCTCTTCATTCTCCATCTCCTTCCTCTTCTCCTCCTCCGTCTCCTCCTCCTCCTCCTCCGTCCTCTCCTCATCCTCTATTCCTATTCCTTGCAGATAAACATTCCCTGTCGCACTCTGGACCAGTTTTTAGGGCAGGCCAATCGTTTCGCCTGAGACCCTGAAGCTGAAAACGTGGCAACAGTTTTATACATGGAGGGCGGGTCGTTTTCAAAATGTGGCTCTCGCCTTAGTGCCGCGCGCGTTTGTTTCTTAATGCAAGAGTTTCACGGGTTGGGGGCGACTGGTTCTCAATATGTGGCTCTCGCCTTAGCGCCACGCGCATGCGTTAGAACAAACTGCAAGAGCTGCACGTATTGAGGTCGGTTCCTTTTCAAAATGTGGCTCTCGCCTTAGCGTCGCGCGCAGTCGTTTCTGATGTGCAAGAGTTTGACGGATTTCCATGATCAGCGATCCAGAGATGGTGTTTTCGAAGGATTCACAACCATGAGGGTGCAATACGTAAGTTGATTCGCGGTGATGAATTCCCAGGAATGGCGTTCTGGCACGATTCAGGATCGTCAAGACGCAGCAGTCAGGGTGATCCGTGGCGTTGGAATCCCGAAAAACATGTTTTTGCATGCTTCAGGGTCTTCAAACGGTTGTCTTCCACCGGGACAGTTCCCTCAGCGGAAATGAACCCTTGTAGGGGCCTATGAACAGGGTTCACACTGGTCTTCTTCCTCCTCCTCCTCCTCCTCCTCCTCCTCCTCCTCCTCCCCCTCCTCCTTGTCCTCCATCTCCTCGTCCTCCTCCCCCGCCTCCTCCTCCTCCTCCTCCTCCTCGCCCCTCCTCTTCCTCCCTCCCCTCCCCTCCTCCTCCTCCGCCTCCTCCTCCTCTCCTCCTCTCCTCCTCCTCCTCTCCTCCTCCTCCTCCTCCTCCTCCTCCTCCTCCTCCTCCTCCTCCTCCTCGCCCCCTCCGCAGCAGCAGCGGCGGCGTGGGGCCGCCGTCCACGCAGGCGCTCCGATTGCCGCACGGCCCCGCCAGCGCCGCCGCCCAGGGCAGCAGCAGCAGCCGCCTGGCCCCGCGGCGACGGCGGCCGACGGCGCCCGCAGCGACGGCAACCACGACGCCCGCGGCGACGACGACGACGACGACGCCGACGACGACGACGCCGACGCCGACGACGCCGACGACGGCGGCGGCGACGACGACGACGGCGACGACCAAGGCGACGGCGACGGGACGGCGGCGGCGGCGGGGGCGGCGGCGGCTGCGACGGCGGCGCCCGCGACGAAAAGGCAGTAGGACCTCTGGGGGATCCCCCGCGCGGTCTTCGGGGGCCCCGCTGTGCTCACTCGGGCCGCGCCGTTCAGGGGGGGGGGGGGCGCCGAGGCGCCCGAAACTCCTTTGGGGGGGTCCCCCGACCGCGCCCGCCGGGGGCCCTCGCCGTGAACAAGGTGCAGCGGCCGAGCCCTCAGGCACTCCTGCTTCCGCCGGGTCCCCCGCCGGAGGGCCCGCCGCCGCTGGTGCTGCGTGCAGCCGGCACGAACCACGGGCCCTCCGCCGACCGACCCGCCGCCGAGAAGGGCGAGGCGCGCCGCGGGGGGGGGGGCGAGGGCGCCAGCGAAGGCGCCCAGAGAGGAGGGCCCCAACGTGCCTCCACCGTCTCTGCACCGCAGCCCAGTGCACAAGTCGGCCAATGTCTCCGCTTCCTCGCCTCGGAGCCGCGCCGGACCCGGGCCCCAGGGTCCAAGGTGCGGGCCGCCTGGAGGGTGGGCTCGGGGCTGTGATTTTCTTGATGACGGAAGAGAAGGGGAGCGGCCAACGTGCTTCCACAGCTGGCGCCAACGCGCGGAGGCCGCCACTCGCCGAGGGCCAGGTTTTGGACGCCTAGGACTTGGCACCAACACCAACACAGGGGGCTGCCTCCACATGGGGAAGGTGATCCTAGATTTCGGTGTTGGTGGCAATATCTCGGTCACCTTGGAAGCCAGAACATCACCACCATCACCGAGATCGGGATCTTCTTCCCTCGGCAGAGGCACACCGCCGATATCGGTGTTGGTGTCAACCTCTAGGCCTGCGAAGGTTGAACGGCAGCGGGACGAGGCCCTCCCAACCGAGGGCGGGATCAGGCAGCATCGCATCGGGACATCGCATCGCATCGGACTGGGCGTCGGAGGGGGCCGCCGCGGCACGGAGTCGGCATCGACCCGGGCCAGGAGGCACGGCAGCGCCCAGCTTAGGCATCGGGGCGCATCGGACCGTCGCGGTGTCGGAGATGCAATCGGATCGGGCCGGCCACGACCGACTTCGAGCCGGACCAACGGGGTCGACGTGGACCCCGGGGGGTGGGCGGGAGCAGGTCGGCTTGCGGGGCGGCCAGGCCGCTCCTCCTGCCTCGCTCGTGGGCCGCGTGTGGCGGCGAACGGCGCGGAGCGGCGGGCAGCAGCGCGCAGGTGGACCATCCGACCGGAGTGAAGGGGCCCTGGGACACAAAAATAAATACATTTTCCCACATGTTCTGGGTTTTTGTCTTCCCCCCAGCTTCCCATATTTTCCCATATTTTCCAGGGAATCGACGATGAATTGTGTCTGAGTGTTTGTTCCCCTCCTGACGAATGCCCTGCTGTATTCTCGTAGACTTCGGCGCTCGCTCAGAGGAGCTTCCCTGGAGACGCTCGCTCTCCGCTCGTGCCGGCGCAGCGTCGAGCGTCCGTGGGCTCGGGTCGAACTGGGAGTCGAACTCGAGTCGAACAGGAGTCGACTTAGAATTCGGTCGGGCATGTCCTCCTGCGGGCGGATGTTGGACGAACAGTGACGAGTGGTCAAAACTACACAAACATGAGCAGGCATGGCAGAAACAAATCGTCCCCAGACTATATATGGACTATTTCTGAATACCCAGACATCCGGCGTCTCGATTTTTTCGAGACACGGGCCCCCGACCTCTCGACCAGTTCCCCGGGACCGGTTTCTCATCCCGAGCCGTTTTTTGACGGTCCCGGGGCCCGGCGAGGGCCCCGAGAGCCCGAAAACCATACAAAAAACCTTTGCCTCGATTTTTCTCGAGGCGCCCGATGTCTGGGCATTCCTGCTGCAGAGGGACGCGCCCGACGGACACTCGGAGCCGAGGAGCTCTGCTGGGCGAGCCCCCGGGAAGGCCACCGACGGGGCGGCCCACGAGGCCCCGAGCAGACCACGCGCTGGCCGCGCGATGGGGTGGAGACCTTCGCGCAACCGGCTCCTGCCATCCAGGCCCTTCGGGCCTCACTGAAGGGGCCCCAGGACGCGCAAATGAATACACACACATAACAGGGTTCCCCCTATTCTCCCATCTTTTCTGGGTTTTCGCCTTCCCCCCCCCCGCTTCCCCTATCTTCCCATATTTTCTGGGGAATCGACGATTCATTGTGCCTGTGTGTTTTTGTCCCCTCCTGACTCATGTTGCTCGCATCGCACTTCAGGTTAAGTCGGGCGTGTCCTCCTGCAGGCGGACTTGGGACGAAAAACACTACAAAAATCGTCCCTGACTTATGTTTTGACTGTTTTGAAATTTTCCCCCTGTACAGGGACGGCACGACCTCAATCCAGGCCCGTCGAGCCTTATGTTGCTCCCATCGTACTAAAGGACCACAACCCAAAACAAATGTCGAGCACCCAGAAATCTATCGAAACGGTGCCGAACGAGTAGTTCTCGTGCCGAGCGAGCATCGCCTCCCATGGGGGCCCGGCGCGCGAACACCCTCCAGCTTCGGTGCTTTCTTCTTGATGCTCGGCTTCTTGATGCTCGGCTCTCCTTCTTGACCACGAAATGTTCTTAGAACCCAGAAATGTTCTTAGAACAAAAATAATGTTGTTAGAACATACGCCCGATGTGTTACAACAAGACAGTCCCAGTCCCTCGAGCCCTCGCCCCGCGCGCGCGCGCCCCCCGCGGTGGAGGGCATCTCGCTGCGGCCTCTGGCGCTGCCCCGCCGGGGCACCCGGCCCGCCCGCTGTGTGCGCCCGGGCAGGCCTCCGCAGGGCCGCGCGAGGGCCCGGGTGGTGCTGGAGCGCCAGAGGATCGACGTCGTGAGTTTTGCAACATCGGGAGCGGCCAAGAAGGGGGTGTCCAAGAGGGGGTAGGGAGCACACAGAGGACGTACGCGCCCAGCTATGTACATGAACACGGCCCCTTGACCCGCGAGACCTGCCGCGCGATACGAACATTCGCGCAATGCGAACTCTCGAAACCAGCGTGGATTCATGTACATGTACGTCCTTCTGTCGCTCCTGAGGGGGGGGCGCCAATCATGGCCGGCGGCAGGTGCGCGGCCCAGCGGGGGGGCCAGGGAAGAAGAGGCGCCATGAAGTCGGGGGAAATATCATGGCCCCCGCCATGATATCCACCCCCCCCTGGTCATCACCCCCCTCTTTGCCGCCCCCGACCATGCGGGGTCCCCGGAAGTCCCGACTCTTTTCTCCGGGACCGGTCTTTAGTCCTGCGTCGTTCTCTGACGGTCCCAGGGGCCCGGCGAGGGCCCCGCGAGGCCAAACACTGCGCAAGACCTCCGTCCTGACTTGTTCAATGCGTTGGATCTCTGGGGGTCAAAGGCGGAAGCAGCCGCAGCTCACGATCGGCGAGCAGAACCTCCGCGTCGGCGCCCTCGCGGCCTGGCCTCTGGAGGCGCGCTCCCGCGGCGGCGCGGGTCGCACGGCCGCGCCCCGCGCGGGGCTGCCGCGAGGAGGCGCCCCGGGGCCGCGGGGTCCCGGCCCAGGGTAGGGGGCCACACGCGAACCCTACCCCTAACCCCCACGATTTCTGAGGGGGACAGTGGGGTTCACTTCGTTCGGGAGCTCCCGAGCGAAGTGAACCCCACCCTCCCCCTCGGAAATCGTGGGGGATAGGGGTAGGGTTCGCGTGTGGCCCCCTACAGGGCCCCAACCCGCGAGGCCGAGGGTGCGCGGCAGGGGCGGCAGGGGCGGCCGCGGCGGCGGCGGCGGGGAGCCTCCTCCGAGGTCCCCTGGAGCTTCCGGGGGGCTGGGAGGGCCCGTGGAGTCCCGGACCCCGCGCGCCGAGGCCGCGGACGCGCCCCCGGTGGCGGTTCTCTCCGCGGCGCTTGAGGTCTGGAAAGCCAGCGACAGACGACGACGGCGACGGCGACGACGACGACGACGACGACGACGGCGATGGCGACGACGACGGCGATGGCGACGACGACGACGACGACGACGACGGCGACGGACGACGGCGACGGCGACGGCGACGGCGACGGCGACGGCGACGGCGACGGCGACGGCGACGGCGACGGCGACGGCGACGGCGACGACGACGACGACGACGACGACGACGGCGGCGACGGCGACGACGACGACGACGACGACGACGACGGACGACTACGCTGACCGACGATGGCGACGGCGACGATGCCGACGACGGTGACGACGGGCGACCGACGACCGACGACGCCCTGACGTGTCCACTGGGCAAATCACATGTGAGCCCTGCTCCTGCAGGTCAGCTGTCTGAAGATCCGGCCGGGGCTCAGAGCAGGGAAGGACGTCTGCAGCCAAGTGCACCTAATGTAGAGTGTCCAATGCGCCAGCGTCGATTCAGCCCGACTCCCGAGATCCGTGGGCGCGAAACACACTACATCATCAAAAGCAAAACTGGAGCCCCAGACTCAATCTGTCTGCGCCGTCTTTCGAGCTGGACTGATCTGTCAGCGTCCCGGGGCCCGAAAACGCCGGCGAGCATGCCTGGCTGTATAAAAACCAAGACGCCAAGATCTAAAGGTAGGAGGACGGTTCGCAAATGGTCGCTCCTTCTCCCCCTCCTCCTCCTCCTCCTCCTCCTCCTCCTCCTCCTCCTCCTCCTCCTCCTCCTACTCCTCCTCCTCTTTCCTCCTCCTCCTCCTCCTCCTCCTCCTCTCCTCCTCCCCTCTCCTCCTTCTCCTCCTCCTCCTTCTCCTCCTGCTCCTCCTGCTCCTCCTGCTCCTCCTCCTCCTCCTCCTCCTCCTCCTCATCCTCCTCTTCCTCTTCCTCTTCCTGAGACTCACGCCCCCGTCCCCGCCGCAGCCACGGCAGCAAAGGCGACCGTAGCCATGTGCCCGCCACGGCCCCGGGGCGCATCGCGCCCCGCCCACGGGCATGCGGCGAGGCTTAGCCTTGCGCAGAAGGTGCCTGTGCACCATCCCCGTGTCTGGCCAGGGCCACGCTGGGGTCTGACCCGACACATACGCCAACCTTGCGAGGTCAGAGTGTATACACATATCCACCGCCTGGGGGTCCGATGTTCAAGGATCCCTGGGGGGCGAAGGAAACATATACGACCACCCTTCGGGTGAGAAGGAGGTTCTGGGGGGAGGGAGGAACCAACGTCTCACTCAATCGACCTCACTATCTATCTCACTCGATCGATCTCACTCTCGATTTCACTATCGATCTTACCATCGATCTCTCGATCGGTCTCACAATCGATACCACTAGCCCTCTCACGATCGAAACCACAATTGATTCCACTAATTACCGATCTCACAACCGACCTCACTATCGACCACACCGTCGACCTTACTGCCGATCCCACTGCCGATCTCACGATCGATCTCACCAACTATGGGCCCCACAGGGCCGCACGAGACAGCACGGGGCACCGCGGGACACCGCGGGACACCACGGGACGCCACCGCGGGACGCCACGGCGGGACCCTGCGGAACACCGCGGCACGCCGCGGGGACACCCTCGGGACGGGACACCCTCGGGACGGGACACCCCGTGGCCGCCGCCCGCTGCCCTCGCCGCGCCCTTCGCCGGGAGGGGGGCTCCGCTCCCCCCGCCCGCCCGCCGCAGCTCCGCCCCGCCCGCGCGCACGACACGAGCCCCGGCACCGACAAAAAAAAAACGATCTCCCGGAGGGGGAGCCTTCCTGTCCCACTTCGGCGCCACCCCCCTCGCCTCCGAGACCCAGGCGTGCGACGCCCTGACCTCTGTCCGCGCGGCGCCCGAGGAAGTCCAGGCTCTCTCCCCGGGGCCCGTTTCTCCTCCTGAGTCGTTTTGCTGACGCCTCCTGAGTCGTTTTGTTGACGGCTCCGAGGCCCGGCGAGGGCCCCCCGAGGCCGAAACTAGTGACCCCCCCCCCGTCCTGTTTTTACCTAACAGCGAAGACTGATAGGTTTCTAGTAGGGTCAAAAGAGAGCATCATGACGCCCCAGGGGGGTCTGGGCGCGATCCGGGGGAGGATGCCGGGGACTCCTTTTTTAGCAAACAGTAACGCACTTCGTGGTTTTCGAGTTCCGAGAACTCCATTCCTGGGCATGATTTTGAATGCCCGGAGCCAACTGTAGGCCACTTCGTGTTCTTCGAGTTCCCAGAACTCCATTCCTGGGCATGATTTTGAATGCCCGGAGCCAACTGTAGGCCACTTCGTGGTCTTCGAGTTCCCAGTTAACTCCACTCCTGGGCATGATTTTGAATGCCCGGAGCCAACTGTAGACCACTTCGTGGTCTTCGAGTTCCCAGAACTCAATTCCTAGGCATGATTTTGAATGCCCGGAGCCAACTGTAGGCCACTTCGTGTTCTACGAGTTCCCAGAACTCCATTCCCGGGCCACATTTTGAATGCTGAGGCAGGCTGATGCTGAGGCTGAGGCAGGC
>CAUYUJ010003894.1:53068-63068 GCA_963575745.1 Prorocentrum cordatum
CCCCATAGGGAGCTCCACCGAAGGCCCCAGTGGCTGCGCCCGCATGCGGTTCCACCCCCTCATTCTGGCACACCCATCACACGTTTCGTGGCCCCATAGGGAGCTCCACCGAAGGCCCCAGTGGCTGCGCCCGCATGCGGTTCCACCCCCCATTCTGGCACACCCCTCACACGTTTCGTGGCTCCATAGGGAGCTCCTCCGAGCGCCCCAGTGGCTGCGCTCGCATGCGGTTCCACCCCCCCATTTCGGCACACCCCTCACTCGTTTCGTGGCCCCATAGAGAGCTCCACCGAAGGCCCCAGCGTCTGCGCTCGCATGCGGTTCCACCCCTCTTTTCGGCACACCCCTCACACGTTTCGTGGCCCCACAGGGAGCTCCACCGAACGCCCCAGTGGCTGCGCTCGCATGCGGTTCCACCCCCCATTTCGGCACACCCCTCATACGTTTCGTGGCCCCATAGGGAGCTCCACCGAAGGCCCCAGTGGCTGCGCTCGCATGCGGTTCCACCCCCAATTCTGGCATACCCCTCACACGTTTCGTGGCCCCATAGGGAGCTCCACCGAAGGCCCCAGTGGCTGCGCTCGCATGCGGTTCCACCCCTCATTCTGGCACACCCCTCACACGTTTCGTGGCCCCATAGGGAGCTCCACCGAACGCCCCAGTGACTGCGCTCGCATGCGGTTCCACCCCCAATTTCGGCACGCCCTTCATGCGGTTCGTGGCCCCATAGGGAGCGCCACCGAGGAATATATCCACAATTGCGGTATTCACAACTACGTATGGTTGGGTCTTTCGTCAGGCTAATGTTTTTTTTGGGGGGGGGTACTTCTCGTGCTTGTTTTTGTTGTCTGTTTTGTTCGTATTACAAATGTTGGCATGCATGGTGGTGTTGGATCCGTTGTTGGTATTTGTTTGCTGGGGGGGGTAACAAAAATTATGGCACTAGACAGGCGGGCTCCACTGCTCGCAAAGTAGCTACTCGCAAACGGCCTGGATCCGCAGCGGGGGATCAGCGATACATTACATCGAAGCAGACATGTGTTTTTTCGGGACTTTGCGAGTAGGCACTCTGCGAGTAGCGGAACGCGCTCGGTGAGGCATGGTGGTAGTGGATCGGCACCTTCTGCGGATACCTACATGCGGCGGGGGGCGCGCAGCCGCGCGCCAAGAGCGCCGCAGCGCACCTCGGCTGCGGCGTCTGCGGGCAACGCGTGCGCCGCGGCGGCCGCGCGGGGAGCGGCCCGGCGCGGCGCCGCCGAGGCGCCGGCGCGGCGGCCGGAGGGCTGGCGGCCCGGCGCTCGCGACGGCCGGACCCTCGAGCAGGGCCTGGCCCGGAAGTCAACGAGTGCACTACCGGCAACGACGGTAGGCGGCCATGGTCGAGACGACGACGACCACGACGCGACGGCGACGGACGAAGACAACGTCGTCGCATGTCGCCACCGTCGTCGTCTCGTCGTCGTCGTCGTCGCCGCCGTCGATGTCGCCACCGTCGATGTCGCCACCGTCGTCGTCGTCGTCGTCGTCGTCGTCGCCAGCCACTTCCGTACCCGAAATGCTTCTCATCACAACGTCTTGACTGTGTGACTGCGTGGCCGACTTCAGCAAACCTGAACCCAAAATGCTGACGACGCCACGAACATACATACACACATACACCCTCCGACGAACTTTTTCCGTACCTACCCTCCGACGAACTTTTTCCGTACCTTCAGGGAGGGCGGCGGTGTATAAAGTCGCTGGCTCCCAATGGTGATTCATACACCGCCAACCTCCACTGAGGCCCAGGCACAATCCGTTGTCGGGCCGGGCGAAAGGGGGGATAGCAAAGGGGGGGTTTGAGAATCAGCTCACGTAGCTGATTTCCCCGGTGCCTCCCGGCGCCGGAGGCGGCCAATGTATCGAGGAATGGCCCCTCGGCGGGGCTGAAACCAGCTGCATGCAGCAGATTTCGTAACCCTCCCTTTCCCCATCCCCCCCTTTCGTTCGGCCCGACATTGGAGGGTGTACGTGTACATATTTTTGTGGCGGAGTCTCAATGTTGCGTCCGCCGCCTGCCGCCAGCGGCCGCCCCCCCTTCTTCCTGCCTCTGTCGATCCGCCAGCCTTCCGCCGCCTTCCGAGTCACAGGCGAGCGTGTGCCGCAGGTGCGGCCCCCTGCGGAGCGCGCCATCCGGAAGCAGCTCGTGCCTCTGCACGGTGCTCGAGGGTCACCGCTGCTGGCCCGAGATCCCCTCCAGAAGGCCACGACGCGGCCGCTGGGCGGCCCGCTCCGGTCGGCCTCCAGGCGGCCTGACAGGCCCCCTAAGAAGAGGGGCTGCGAGGCGGCGGCCTGCTGACAGAGCCCCAGACCGCCCCAAGGCGGTCCCAAGGGCGTCGCCCAAGAAGGCAGCCCGAAGACCGCCACACCCACGGACCGCCCCAAGACCGCCCACAGGCGGCCCCAAAGTGGCCCGAGACTGGCCCAGGACAGCTCGGAAGCAGCTGGGAGGGCTGCAAGACCGCCCCAATGCTGCTCCGCTACCCAGGAGAATCCTGAATTCAGGAACGCCCTCCCCGAAAATGCCCTCGCAAAAAGAGGACTGCAGTGCGACCGCGGCCGGAAGAAACCCTGGCAAGAAACCCAACTCTCAAAACCGGCGCGCGAGGCGCACCTGGGGGGGACCCAGAGCACCCTGAACGCAGCAGCCTCGTTAACGGCCGCGCAAGTCAACGCGCAGCGCGCGGAGCAAATAAACCCTGGGCACCCTGACGAAAAGCATACGATCTCCTGATGCGCGTCCCTGTAACGCTGGCCTGTTGAAGGTATGCTGAAAGGCCACCTGGGCAGCAGGCTCGCTGGAAGGCTGGCAGGGCCAGCTGGGAAGAATTTTCTCAGCCTGGGCCAAGGTTTGATAGCCTCGGGGCCCGAACGCGGCGTCCGGGCACCGCAACTGAGAGACAGAACTCGATGAAGACGCTTGATCGATCGGCGTCGACGACGTCGACGTCCACGGCCACGGGGGCCACGAGAATGCCCCACGATGGCCCCGAGACTGCCCAGGATGCTCTCCCGCGAGGCCCGAGACGGCCCCGGGGGGGCCCCTATCCGAGGGCAGCAAAGTTGGCGTTTCGCGCTGCGCGAACAACTTCGCTGTCTCTCTCTCTCTCTCTCTCTCTGTCTCTCTCGCTTCGCCGCCCCACCCCGGGGAAGAAGAGGAGGAGGAGGAGGAGGGGGAGGAGGAGGAGGAGGGGGGGAAGGAGGAGGAGGGGGAGGAGGTGGAGGAGGAGGAGGAGGAGGAGGAGGAGGAGGAGGAGGAGTCGAGCCCGCATCGAAACCAAGGTCGGACATGACAGGCTCGTGTCGTGACGAGCCGGGGCGTTGGTTTTTAGGACACCGCGTGGATTGTTCAAACTCGAAGTGAAGGGGCCCAGGGACACACAAACAAATAGGCACATATCCCAGGATTCCCAATATTTTAACACATGTTCTGGATTCTCGAATTCACCCCCCCACTTCCCAGATGTTCCTATATTTTCCGGGATCGACGATTCATTGTGCCTGTGTGTTTGTTCCCCTCCTGATGAACGATCAGCGGCTCCAGATCGTTCCGTACGGGCCGCTTCTCGGCCGCTGGAGGCATTCCACCTCGAGCGCCCGCAGCGGGGTCGCTGCCGCGTCGGCACGACGCGCGCCTGGCGTGCCAGAGAAGCGACGACCAGACACGGGACAAGCGAAGCACCCCGAAGATGCAGCGCAAGACGACTGAGCATCGCTTCGCCGATCGCTATCCCACTTGCGGCTCCTTGGCCACACCGTCCACCTTGCCAACCGAGGAGTGGATACATGCCTGTTCCTTCGGGTCTCGATGGGGCCAAGTCAACACCCAGGATGGTGGGCTGCACCAGGGGCGTACCAGGGGCGGCACTAAGAGGCGCCGCCAGAGGGGGCCCAGCGCCGATCCAAGAAATCCGCACGGAACTCCGACAGTATATGTTCGACGGTCTTCTCGTGGAGGGTGAGCTGGTGGGGCCGAGATACCATCGGCCAGTTGGGATGGGGACGGGATGCAGTCACGAACTTTTGCATAGCGTGTCGCAGTGGCGGCCCCGGCGACACGTTGCGTGTCGCAGTGGCGGCCACTTGAGAGCGGACAGCGTGTCGCTCCGACTCGCTGGGCGGGAAATTGGGAAAAGCTCGGGACGTGAACGGCTGGGGACTGGGAAGCGGACGGGGTGTCGCGCCGAAGCGTGGTTGGCCAGCACCCGCGGAGCGACACGGCTGAGCCAAAGCTCTTGGCCGCAGACGGTGCTGAGGCGACACGCAGAGCCAACAGCCCCCCAAAGACGCAACGCAAGGCGACGACGCGGAAACTCAACATGGAACCCTTTCCTCCATAGAAGAAGAAACGACTTCATAAACGCAAACTTTGGGCGCTCCGCGCGGACTTCTTGCATCTGCGCTGGATTTCTCTCTTTGGCGCGCGGAGCGCGCCGGGGGGCGGCGCCGGAGGCGCCGCCTGGGGGGCCCAGCGCGAATCTAAGACATCCGCGCGGAGCGCCAAAAGTTTATGCGCGAGGTGGGGATTTATCCATGTCCGCTTCCTGGGAGCCGACGTCCTGGTGCCCACGCGGGTGGTGGATGCGCGCATGTGTGTGTGTGTATATGTATATGTATATGTATATGTATGTATGTATATATATATATATATATATATATATATATATATATATATATATATATAATCTGGCGGCCCCAAAGGCCCGGGAGGCTCTTCTCTGGCCCGCCCCTGAGGGCCCCCCAAAAAAACTCCAAGAGAACAGTCCACGACGGCCCCGAAACACCCAAATATCCTTCCCAGACGCCCAAGATGCCCCCAAGAGAGCTCAAGAGGCCTCCAAGACGCCTCAAGAGGCGGCCAAGAAGCTTCCCAAGGGCCCCACGAGGCCCAAATCATTTATTTGCCATAGGGAAACGTACATTTTCAGCATATACGACTTTTCGCCCTTCACGGCGTCGAAGACGGTCCAAGATGCCCCCGAGACCGCCCCAAGACGGGCCAAGAGGTTCAAAAAGGCTTCCCAAAACGGCCCAAGAGGGCGCCAAGACGGCCCAAGAGGCGCCCAAGACGGCCCCAAGAGGCCCAAAGAGGACCCCAGGAGGGCCCCAGGGAGCCACCAAGGGAACCCCAAGACGAGTCAAGGCCTCCAAGACGCCCCGGGACGGCCCAAAAACGCCCCAAGACGGCCCCAAAGGGTCCCAAATAACCCAAATAACCGCCGAAAATCACTAAAGGAACCCAGAAACGCCAAAGAAAAAAACCATCGGTTGCCCCCAAATCCCCCCGAAAAGGAACACTAAAAAAACCCATAGACGCCAAAGAAAAAAACGATCGGTAACGTAAAAACTCTTCACACCAAGGCTCCCAATAGCGAACGGTGACATCACAACCTCTGACAACCACGGCTCCCAATAGCGAGCGGCAGCGTCACTATCTCTGACAACCACGGCTCCCAAGAGCGAGCGGTGACGCAACCGGCCCTTCACACCAACGCTCCCAAGAACGACAAGCGCCATGAACCATCTCGGGCAATCCCCAAAAAAACACTCTTTCCGTTTCCGTGCCGGCCCAGGACATCCATGAGGCTTTATACCCACGACCCAGACACGGTGGCCCGCGGGGCCGAACGCCATTCGATCGAATCTGGATAGCCTTCCAGGTTCAAAATTCCTCCTTGGAGTTCCGATGTGACGTTCATTGCGTGCCGGCACGATCGCCGCTCTGATCATCCGTTGCTGCGGGCTCAAGTTCCATCACGTCAGGCCGCTCCCATGCCGCCGAAAGGCTCACCTTTCGCTTGCGCCCAATGCCACCAACTTCTACCTCTTTCTGCTTACTCCTCAACGCAGCTGCATTCGTCCTCTGACAGAACCTGGTGCAAAGAACCCGCGCCTGTTCGTGGGCGCATTTCAGTTTGGGTGCGCGAGCGTCGTCCACCAGCTGGTGCGCTTTGCCGTTGCCCACAACTTCGTTGGCCCCGTCGAAAGTGTCGTTTGGACCCACGCTGCCCATGGGCACACTCGTCTCGCGCACCATGCAGTAGGACACCATCCCATCCAATGCAGAACGCTCAACCAGGAGGCAAACAGCGGACGACAAAAAATGACGGAGAGATGTTTGGAACAGTTCCCTGGCTACGCCTTTGCATCGCGCGTTCCGATGCACAAGGCAGATTCGTCTCTGGGGCTCCACGTGGCCCTTCCGAAACCGAACAAAGACGACGGCAACGTCGACCCAAACCAACCCAAATGCCGAAAGGCCCCCAAAACTGCTCCAGAAAACCGCGGGCCACTTCTAGATGACCGACGACGGCGACGACGGCGACGACGACAACGTCGTCGTCGCCGCCGTCGAACGCGCACCCCTGTTTCCATCACCCCACGCGCGTTGCCGCTTCTTGCGGCCCCATTGGCCTGCACATGTAGCTGCGCCTCGGCCCAATACGCCTGTTTGTCCTCCCCCCTTTTGCCCCGGACAGTGCACTACACCAAGACTTCAAAGCGAAGCGCAGCAAGCTTCAAGTCTTGTATCTATATACATATATATATACATGTATAAATACAGATCTATATATATATATACACATATGTGTATATATATATATATATATATTAGAACCACGCGCGCGCTTCGGTTCTAGCAAGCGCAGGCGCTCGACAATACCACGGCTGCGCGCATTGACAAAGTCACGGCTGCACGAATGCACGTACCGACGAATGGCTTCAGCGTGGTTTGAAAAATCAACATGGGCCTGGCACCAGCAGCCCCCCCCCCCCCCCCCGGACGCAAAGCACTTCCCGCGTCGCCCCCCAGGCCGCGCGCCCAGCTGACGCCTGCCGTGTCGAAGCTGTCGTCGAACATGCTGAGTGGGGGGAGGGGGGGGGGCCTAAGCGCTTTGCGCCCGTGCCCCCCTTAGCACCCCCCCTCACCTGGCCTCGGTTCCCAGGCTCGGGGGGGCTGCCTAAGGGGAAAGCACGACCCCCCGGGGTCACAAGGCAACGCTCCCCGTGGGTTTCTGGTGCCCCGGGGGGTTCTACACCCACTGAAAAGCGAAGACGAAATACGCGGCGCGACCCCAACGTGATCGGCTCGATTCGTTAAGCTGAAAAATGGGATGTGCACCACGGTCCTCGTCTTCCTCCTTTTCCACCTCCTCGTGCACCTCCTCGACCTCTTCACTCCTCCTCCTCCTCCTCCTCCTCCACCTCCTCCTCCTCCTCCTCCTCCTCCCTCCTCCTCCTCCTCCTCCCCCTCCTCCTCCTCCTGACCATTGTGGTTCGAACTGATCTCGGCCATCTTGCCCTTCTCTTGGGGCCGTCGTGAGTCCTGGGGCCAAATCAACAGGATGGCAACGGGTGAAGCCGCCACCGTGCCTGTGTTGTGGGTCAGAAGCATATTGGATGCTTGTTGGGGTCTCTTGCGAAGCTTCCAAAAAAACATGTTTGAGGCAATTCTGATGCCTCGTGGGGCTCGTCCGTGGCTGCTTGCGGACTGTAGGGGCTTCTTTGGGGCCTTCAGTGGGCTTCGTGGGGCCTCTGGAGTGCTTCTTGGGGGGTGGCAATTTTGAAATGTTTCGAAGCCTCCGGGGGGCCGTTTTGGGGCATCTTGGGGCCTCTGTGGGGTCTCTGATGGGGGCATTTTGAAGCCTCTTGGGGCCTCTTGGGGGCCTCTTGGGGCGGAAATCTCCATTGTCGGTTCGTGTTCCCCCTCTTTGGCACCTCTCGGGGCCGTCTTGAAGCCCTCTTGGGCCGTCTTGGGCGCCTCTTGGACCGTTTGGGCGCCCTCTTGGGCTGTGTTGGGGGCCTCTCGGGGGCTTTTTGGGCCGTCTTGGGGCGATGTTCGAGGCTTCCTCGGCAATCTTGGAAGGTCAGAAGCCCGAAAACGCGGGCAAGCAAAAAACATTGAAAAACACTATGGAAATCTACGATGTTAGCCTCTTGGGGCTCTCTTGGAAAGCCTCTCGGAGCGCCCCTGGGGCTTCTTGGGGGCCCCTTGGGCCTTGATGGGGCTATCTTGAGAGTCTTGGAGCGCTCTTGGGCCGTCTTGGCGGCTTCTTGCCGTCCCCGGAAGCCGTGGTGGACGCCTCCGGGGGCGCAAAAGAGCCTCCGGACGCCCGGGGGCAAAGTGGGTTACGGGGGGGGGGGGGGGGGAAATTCGGGGGAGGGTGTCCCGGCCCGGGGCCCTGGCCCCTGGTACCCCGGTATATGATATATTTATATATATATATATATATATATATATAGAGAGAGAGAGAGAGAGAGAGAATAAACAAAACAAACACATAGAACATACAATTTATATATATATATATGTATATATATATATATATTCTTCTTTCTATATTTCTACAAGCCCGGGCGGGGGGAAAACCCGCCCCCCCCAAAACCGGACTCCTGGGATCTGGGGCTTAGGGACCCTCTGGACGGTCCTCGAAGAGGCCCCCAGGGCCTCGCAGGACGTGGCGCGCTCACGAAACGACCCCAGAGAGCCCCAATAATTACGGTCGACGACGACCCCCAAGAAGCCGTCATACCCCCAAAGATCGTCCCGAAACGTCCCAAGAGGCCTCCAAGAGCACTCCCAAGAAGGCCCCAGGAGGCGAAAATCCTTGATTTTGTTGGCTTCTGGCTTATTTGGGGGTTCTCTTGTTTTCGGCTTCCCGACGCTCCAAGACGGCGGTGTTCTGGGCGTCCGAAGCCGCCTGGGAGGCTCCAAAATCGCCCCACAACCATCCGAAAGGGCTTCCAGGCAGTCCAAGAGAGCCCAAAAACAGCACAACAGGGGTCCAAGATGGCCCTCAGGGAGCCCCATGGCGGCCCAGAATGGCCCTAAGACACCCTCCGAAGCATTCCAAAATCGTGACCCGGTCGTTCAGGGAGACCGCGGTTGGAGGCAGGGCGGCCTGACAAACCCCCAGAACCCCCCAGAACACGCCCAGGAGGCATCCAGAAGGCCTCAAGAAAGCCTCCAGAAAACGCCCATGAGGCCCCCAGAGGCTCTCCAAGGAGGAGCCTCCGCAAAATGAGCTGAGGAGGATGGGGAAAATGCGCAGGGCATGGCGAAAATTAGGAATAAGAAGCATGGAGGAAGGATGACGAAAAACATTATTGTAGCGGCGATGCCGGAAACGGAGTTATCGCTAAACTGTCAGCTTGACCTTCCCGCTAGTCCGCCTGCATACCAAACTTTAAGGACCAAGGTGCATGGCGCGAAGCGCCACTGCAGTCTTGTGTGTATATATATATATATATGTACACATTGGCCCCCGGGGGCCGGAACATGTCCACATCCACCGCCTGCCGAGGCCGCCGAAAAAGGATCCTCCAGGCGGTGGTCATGTAGAAATTCCCGCCTCGGATTGTGCTTATGCAGTGCTCTCTTCTTCGACCCCAAGATTTGAGCAGGGACCGACCGTCAAGGCATTCCTACAGGCCTATCACGACATGCTCTCAGAACCCCAAAATGTTCGAATAACAACAGCAATGCTCTCAGAACATGAACCCGATGTGTAATACATGACATCTCCAACCAGAAATGCTCTAAGATCATGTAGTTGAAACCACAAGCGGTTCTTAGAACATCCTCTGGCGGGCTTCTAGGCGAGCCAGGGCGCCGCGAGTGCTCGAAGGACCGGCGCTCTTTTCCTCGCCTCCGCCGCCGGCGGCGATCCGCTCGCCAGCCAGGGAACGAGGCGCAGCCCGGCCCTCTCGTGTGCCGGAGAGGAGGGGGGGGGTAGGGAGGGGGGCCGTGCTTAGACGGCCACCCCCAGGAGGAGGAGGAGGAGGAGGAGGAGGAGGGATAGGGAGGACGGGGCACGAGGAGGAGGAGGAGGCGGAGAAGGAGGAGGAGGAGGAAGACCAGTGCAAACCCAAGGGTCACCAACGATCTTGCAACAGACACTCCCTCCAAGTTCCCTCTTCAGAGCCTCCTAGAAAGATCTAGGTTCACTACGAGAAGGGC
>CAUYUJ010003894.1:65568-74702 GCA_963575745.1 Prorocentrum cordatum
CCATCATCACCACCATCAGCATCACCGTCATCAGCACCAGCAGCATCATCAGCATCATCACCAGAATCATCATCACCGCGACCAGAATCATCAACAGCAGCATGACCATGTCCGTCATCACCGAAGTGATCATCATGGCCTATACCACCATCATCAACAGCAGCATCGTCATCATCACCAACAGCATCATCATCACCAACATCACAAGCAGCAGCATCATCATCATCTGCATCATCATCAGCATCAACATCGTCAAAATCAGCATCATCATCATCATTATCATCATCATCATCATCATCATCATCATCATCATCACCTCGCGGGGATTTTAGATTGTCATGGGCCCAAGCTCCCACGGCAAATCCTCATCATCATCAGCATCGTCATCATCGTCATCATCATTATCATCAGCATCAGCATCCTCATCACCCTGATCATCATCATCACCATCACCATCACCATCATCATCATCATCATCATCATCATCATCATCATCATCATCATCATCATCATCATCATCATCATCATCATCGTCATCATCCTTATCATCCCCCTACCATCCTGATCATCCTCATCCTCATCACCTTCACCACCATCACCATCATCGTCATCCTCATTTCCCTCTCTGTCGCGAGCGCGCCGCGCGTCGCGCAGCAACCTCCTCCTCCTCCTGCGGCCTCCACCTCCACCTCCACCTCCTCCTCTTCCGCCTCCTCCTCCTTCTCCTCCTCCTCCTTCTCCTCCTCCTCCTCCAGCAGCCTCCTCCTCCTCCTGCGGCCTCCTCCTCCTCCTCCTCCTCCTGTTCATCCCCCTCCTCCTCCTCCTCCTCCTCCTCCTCCTCCTCCTCCTTCAGCGGCCTCCTCCTCCTCCTCCTCATCCTCCTCCAACGGCATCCTCCTGCTCCTGCGGCCTCCTCCTCTTCCCCTTCCTTCTCCTCCTGCTCGTTGCCCTCCTCCTCCTCCTCCTCCTCCTAATCCTCCTCCTCCTCCTTTTCCCTCCGCTTTTCGGTCAGCGGCGCACAAAAACGTGGCGGGAAGCTAGAGACCCGTTTTGTTGCCGCGGCGCGGGCGCACGCGCGGCATGGGAGAGCCGCGATTGGGATGCAGAGTGGTGGAACCTCACACCTCGGAGGCGGGGGAAGGACGAGGGAGATTCGTTCATCATGTCCAGTAACGGTCGTTCCCTGGGGGTGGGGGCGTTGGGGACACGCGCAACTCGTATGACTATAACGCTCGGGCAGGGTGGAGCACGCTGGGGCGGGGAAACGCTGCGATCGCCATAGTTTGCGCGCGAGCACCAGCATGTGGGCGGGGGAAAGACCCAGGCCGCCACCCTGCGCACGGATCGCTGCCGTTCCCATTGCCGTGCGGGGGGGGCGCCCAGGTACACGGATCGCTGCCGTTCCCATTGCCGTGCGGGGGGGGCGCCCAGGTACACGCCCCCCCCCTGACCCAAGCCCTGTCGACACTGCGCCAAAACTAACCTGACGCATGAAATTTAAAAGTGCTGTCGCCGAGCTGACACCGGGGGCTTCGGTGGAGCCCCCTTGTGGCCACGAAACATGTGAGAGGTGTGCCAAGATGGGCGCGGTGGGAGTATGAAGCGCTCTCATCAAAACGAGGACCCAACAAAACAGGATGGTTGGGACAAAAAGAAAACGAGGCGGAGGAGGTGGAGGAGGAGGAGGAGGAGGAGGAGGAATGGGAGGAAGTAGGAGGAGACGCGGGGACTCTCTTCAAAACGAGGACCCAACACCACAGGATGGTTGGGAAATGTTGCCATACGAACTCTTGGGCCTCTCGGGGCCTAGTCGTCGTCATTTTGAGTATCCTCCTGAAGTGCCCCAGGGCTTCCGTGGACTCCCAGGGCCGTCTAACTGGGCAGGAGAACATTCCGTGGGGCGCCCGGTCGCAGGCCGAGGTCACGCTTGCTTGTCGGCGGCGAGGCAACGCAGTCCGCACCAGCGTGTGGCTCCTCGGGGCAGACGAAAGGCGAAGTGTCCGGCGAGACGAGGCAGGAGCGCAGACGGGGGCGGCCGCGAGAGGGGAGGAGGGGGGGCAGCGCTCAGACGCACAGGCCGCTGTCACACACCCAAGCCCCCAGACAGGCGACGTCCTGACTTTTTCGGTGCGGGGTCCCTGGAAGTCCAGGCCTCTTCCCTGGGGCGGGTTCTTCATCCTGAACAGTTTTGTTGACGCTCCCGAGGCCCTGCGAGGGCCCTCCGGAGCTGAAAATAGGGAAACACCGCGCGTCCCGATCCTTTTACGACGCGATCATGTCTGGGCCTGGGGAAAGGCTGGGAAACGAAGGCACTGCAGAACTGGGTGCGGGGTTTGTCGGGCCCCGAGGGGGGCAATCGTTCGAGCACGGAGCCCCCTCCAACACCCGCTGCCGCCGCCGCCGCCCGCCGAGCAGTGCTTGCCGTCGCCGCCGGCAGCCGCCGTCGCCGCCGCCGTCGCCGCCGCCCTCGCCGCCGCCCGCGCCGCCGCCCTCGCCTCTGCCCGCACCGCCCTCGCCGCTGCCCTCGCCGCTGCCCTCGCCGCTGCCCTCGCCGCTGCCCTCGCCGCCGCCCTCGCCGCCGCCCTCGCCGCCGCCCTCTCCGCCCTCGTCGTCGTCGTCGCCGCCGTCGTCGCCGCCGTCGTAGTTGTCGTCGGCGCCCTCCCCGTTGCCATCCTCGCCGCTGCCGCCCATGGGTCCCAGACCTTCGACGCCCTGATTTGCCCAATGCGGGGCCACCAGAGCTCGGGACAACCTCCCCACTGAGCTGCCCCGATGCACAGCCACGCAGCACATAGCGTGCTGGCACGGAGCTGAGCACGTGGACTCAACACGTAGGTCTGGCGCGACAGGTTCGCCCAAGCGTGGACCGACACGTGCCGCGCCCAACACGCAGCGTGTTGACACGGACGTCCTGAGCACGGCACGTGTTGCGTCACAGCACGGGCAGATCAGGGCAGCTCAGCTTCCCCAGGGCCGGCGGCCCGTCCGGGGTCGTGCTTGGCCAGCCCCTGGGGCCCGGCGAGGGCCGCCAGACGCCGCAAGCTACGAATTACCCCAGTGCGACCCTACCTAGAAGTTGGAGCCCCTAGGAAAACAGCATTAGTTGCTATGCTATGCTATGCTATGCTGTGCCATGCTATGCTGCGCTATGCTATGCTATGCTATGCTATGCTATGCTATGTTATGCTGCGCTGTGCGATGCTATGCTATGCTATGCGATGCTATACTATGCTATGCTATGTCAGGCTGCGCTGCGCTATGCTAAGCTATGATATGCTATGCTATGCTGAGATGCGCTATAATATGCTATGCTATGCTATGCTGCGCTGAGCTATGCTGTGCTGTGCTGCGCTATGATATGCTATGCTATGCTGGGCTATGCTATGCTATGCTATGCTATGCTGCGCTATGCTATGCTACGCTATGCTATGCTATGCTGTGCTCTGCTATGCTAAAGCTCAGCGAAGCTAAGATGAAGGTAAGCTAGCTAAGATAAACCTGAGCTAAGATGAGCCTAAGCTAAGCTAAAATGAAATAAGCTAAGCTAAGATGAGATAAGCAACGGTAAGCTAAGGGGACGTAACTGGGGGAACCGCGGGGCGGATACTGGGGGAACCGCCCGGGGCGGGTTGCACTGCCCGGCCCTGTAAGCACACCGAGTAAGAACCCTTCTAGGCAGAGCCTAGGTAGGGAAAAAACTCTGTCGTGATTTTCTTCATGTGCGTTGGAGGTCCGGGGGTCGCCGCTGCCGCGCGGGCCCGACACCCCTGCTCCAAGGGCCTCGCCGGGGACGCGCCCTGACCAGGATCTCGGGGCGGACCCAAGCGCGGGGACGGGGGCTCTGCGGGCGGCATCGGCATCTCTTCCCCCTCCGAGTCGTCCTCGCCGTCGCCGTCGCCGTCCTCGCCGCTGCCGCCGCCGCCGCGCGGGCCCGACACCTCTACTCCAAGTACCTCTCTAGGACTCCAGGAGCGCGTTCTGGCTAGGATCTCGAGGCGAACCCAGGCGTGGGGACGGGGGCCCTCACTTAGCGGACGGAGAATGGTACCACATGAACTGTTCCGCCGTCCGGGACGCCTGCCCCAGGGCGGCTGCAAAGTTTACGTCCCTGCCGTGACACGTCGGGGCAGCATAAACCTGCCAGCCCCCCTGATGCGGGAGCCCACTGACGGCGGAACCACATCATTCTACGCCGCCCCTCGTCCCCTGCCTCCAGGCGGCATCGGTGTCTCTTCCTCCTCCGAGTCGTCGTCCGCGTCGACGTCGCCGCCCTCGCCGCTGCCGCCGCCGCCGCCGCGCGGGCCCGCCTTGTCGCCGCGCTCCAGCTTCGCGAGCGCGGCGTCGAACTGCGCCGCGAACTTCACGAGCGCCGCGGCCTTGCCCGCGTTCTTCGCCTCTCTGCGCCCGCCGGGCGACGGGGGGGGGCCCTCCCCAGATCTCCGCCGTCGCCCTCCTCTTCCTCTCCTCCTCCGCCTCCGCCTCCTCCTCCTCCTCCTCCTCCTCCTCCTCCTCCTCCTCCTCCTCCTCCTCCTCTGGCGTGGACCCCAGAGGCCTCGACCCCTTCCATGGGGCCCGCTTGTCATCCCGAGTCGGCCGTGGCCTTGCCAAAAAAACCTCCCGCAATGTGTGCGTTTCTTCCCCAAGCAAGCCAACACTGCAAGGGGGGTTTTGGGACGGCCCGGGCCCCCCCCGAACGCTCTCGGCGAGACGCAGCCGCTGACCGCACCCCGGGACTGGAAAGGCACTGAGAGCCAACAGAAACGCCCGACAACCTCGAGCATCGGAGGCCCTTCGTTTAACCAATATAGGGTGAAGGCCATTTCTTGAGTCTCAGTTTCAAACGGTGGAGCAGTAATGTGTCACGTTCTCTGTCGTCTGGTGGTGGTTGGCGCGCATGGCATTCAAGTCGAGGGCTCTGAATTTTCGTGGCGATGGAGCACGTTCTTAGTGAGGTCGTTCTTACAGTTCGGGCGCTTCGCTTGCCTTGGTCGTCCTGTGCCTCTTCATGGTCAGGGGGCGCTGCCAGGAGGCCCTAAAAGGCCCAAACGGCCCCCAAGAAGCTCCCAACAATACCCCCAAGATGCCCCGAGAGCGCTCCCAAGAGAACGCAAGGGCTTCTGAGACGTCCCGCCGCCATCTGAGAAGACCTTCTCCGTCTCACTTCCCCCCTGGGCGCGCCGCCGAGTTTGGTTTTTGGGTCATAGCTCGGGTCTCCGGCGGCCGTTCGGGACGATCTGAGCACCCCTGGAACGCCTCCGGCGAGGCGCAGCTGCTGGCAAGCATCCCGAAGCTAGAAACCCGCCCAGCACCGACGAAAGCGTCCGAACACCTAGAGCCTCGAACCCGAAACTTCCCCCCCTCGCTCGCCGCCCGCCCATGCAGACATCTGGCTGCTCCATTTTTTTCGATGTGTGGGTCCTCGAGGTCTGGACCACGTCCCTGGGGCCGGTTTTCCGCCCCAAGCCGTTTCTCGACGCTCCCGAGGCCCGGCGAGGGCCCCCGGATGCCGAAATCAGCCCGAATCCGTCTGCTCCCATTTTGTCTGGAGCGTCGGATCTCCGGAGCCAGGGTTAAGTCGGGCGTGTCCCCCATACAGAAGGATTTGGGACTCGACGATTTATATATAAACAGACACACACACACAAAAACTACTCCCGAAGGGTCAAACAATGCTATTAAAAAATAGTCCCCAGATTACACTTGTACTATTCTTGGACATTCCTCCTGTAGAGGGACGGGCCCGACGTAAAGCCAGAGCCGAGGGCTCCAGGGGCGGGCCCGCCGCCCGAGCAGAGGGCCTCCTGCGGGCCCGCCCTCGCGCCGCCCAGCGCGGGGGGGGGGGGGCGGTGGGAGGCGCCTCTCGCGCGCCCTGCATGGACCGCACCATGCGGGCGTGGACCGTCTCCCGGACGGCCTGGCCGAGGGGCGGGAGGAGAGGGGAGGGGGGCAAGCTGGGTGCGCTCGCGTCATATCTGACAGCCTACCCCTCCCTCCCATCCCTTACCATGGCGCAGATCCCCTCTCTACTCGCACAGTCGGATGTCGAGCAGGGCAATGATGCCGAAAGGGTACGCGATGCATTGTAGAGCACGGCATGGCATGGCGTAGAAGAGCACCGCAAAGCGTAGTATCAACCTAGCATTGCTTTGCACGCCGTGGCATGGCACGGGAAATGACGCCAGCGCTGCAGCGGGAGCACGAGTCGAAGCGAGCGGAAGCGCGGAAATGAGGCCAGCGCTGCAGCGGGAGCACGATTCGGAACGAGCGGGGCCCGATAATGAGGCCGGCGCCTCAGCGAGGGCAACATTTTGAAGATAAATGCAAGCGAAAACCCAACTCCCGGGAAACCTGTGTGTAAAAAAACAGGACGCGGGGGGGGGGCGAACACTCCCAGCACGTCATCAAGGGAAGAGGGAGAGTAGTATTCATATTGAGTAATTGTGGGGGGCGAGGAAGGGAGGGGGGGAGAGGGGGGGGGGGGGGGCGGGAGGGGGAGGGGGAGGAGTGGGGGCGAGGGAGGAGAGAGGGCAGTAGGCAGTGGAGGGGGGGGGGGGGGGGGGGGGGGCCCGCGGGGGGGGGGGGGGGGGGGGGGGGGGGGGGGGGGGGCGGGGGGTAGGGGGAGGAGGGCGGGGGGGGGGGGGGGAGAGGATAGAGGAGGGAAAGGGGGGGTGGGGGCGGGGGGGGGGAGCTCCGGAGGGAAGGGCGAGGGAGCGAGCCCAGACCCCTCGAGCCATGGAGAAGCACGGCGGGAGGAGTTTTGCCGTGCTCGGCCTCTGGGGGCCCTTCTATACCGGGCCTCGGGACCGTCAAGAAACAAGCCCGGATGAGGAATCGGTGCTGGGGGAGGGGTCCAGACCTCCGGGGTCGACGCTATGGAAAAATCATGACGTCGGGGTCTGGAAGGGGAGGGAGGGGGCGCCAGAGGGAGGGAGGGCGAGGAAGGCGGGAGGGCGAGGGAGGAGGAAGGGGGCGGGGGAGAGAGGAAGGAGGCGCCAGAGGGAGAAAGGGCGAGGGAGGCGGGAGGGGGGGAGGGAGGAAGGGGGCCCCAGAAGGACCAAAAGAAACACGCAACATAAACATCAGCGCTTGGAGATCCACGCGGATTTCTTGGACCAGCGCTGGACCCCCCCGCCTGGCGCGCGGGTGGCGCCAACGGCGTCGCTGGAGGCGCCGCCGGGGGGGGCCCAGGCGCCGATGCAGGATACCCGCGCGGACCTCCCAAAGTGTTATGCATGTGATGTCTTTGCTGTTCGAGGCTCAGTGCCCATGGATGGAGACGTGCAAGGGAGGGAAAGGTAAACGGAGTGGGGCCGCCCATCCGAAGTGGATTTTGTCAGGGCACGCACCCCAGAGTTAAGTCGGGCCTGTCCCCCTACAGGGGGATTTTGGACGACAAATAAAACACACATTCCAAAAACACTCAAAAGATGCCCCAAAATACAAAAAAAAAAGGCCCCCGACTTTTCTTTGACTATTTTGGAATATCCCCCCTGTAGAGGGACAGGCCCGACTCAACCCCCGAGCTTCCATCCCTCCGGGGCAGGCCCTCGACAGGGCGGCCCCGCTCCCAACACACCAACCGAGCTCACAGGTCTCGGGCCCTGCGTGGGCCCCAGCGGGGGAGGCCAGGAGGAGGCTGAGAAGGAGGTGCAGTAGGAGGAGGCTCCGAGGAGGAGGAACAGGAGGAGGAGGAGGAGGAGGAGGAAGAGGAGGAGGAGGAGGAGAGGGAGGAAGAGGAGGAAGGAGGAGGAGGAGAAGGAAGAGGAGGAGAAGGAGGAAGAGGAGGATGAGGAGGAGGAGGAGGAGGAGGAGGAGGAAGGATGAGGAGTTTCCAAGGACCGTCTCCCGAACGGCCTGGCGGAGGAAGAGGCCGGGAGGCAATTCTAGGGGAGGTCTTCGTAACAACGATGGGGGGTGATGATGATGACGATGATGACGACAACGATACTGATGGTGATGATGACGATGACGATAATGACGATGCTGATGATTATGTTGATGCTGATGCTGATGATGATGATGATGATGATGATGATGATGATGATGATGCTGATGATGATTATGCTGATGGTCATGATGATGAGGATTATGATGATGGCGATGACGACGACGACGATGACGATGACGAGGATGATGATGCTGATGATGATGATGATTATGATGCTGATGCTGATGATGATGCTGATGATAATGGTGATGGTGATGGTGATGATGATGCTGCGATGAATTTTCCACCGTGCCAGCAGTGCACGCTGTGTTGATCCCTAGGGTATCGCCCGCAAGGCCGTCGCTTGTGAGACCTGGAACCGCCACCGACGTTATCAGGGTGTTCTTGGGTCAGTCTTGGTGCTCACTCGGTGCCCGCTTGGGCTGACGCTGTCTTGGGGCTCTCGTTTGCAATCTTGGGGCCCTCTTGGCGGTCTGGGGTGGTTGGGGAGTGCTGAGCCCAGGTTGGGGGCCATTGCCACGAGATCCAAGCGCCGCGATATGTTCACACACTGGGCGATCTCGCCTGGTGTGTTGGGCCCCGGGACTATCATTACAGCTCGACCCGGGTCGAAAATGCAACCGCGAGATGGGGTCCAGGTCTAGGGAGGAGAAACGGGGAGGAGGATGAGGAACAGGAGGAGTCCGAGGAGAATGAGGGACAGGAGGAGGATGAGGAACAGGAGGAGGATGAGGACAGGATGAGAAACAGGAGGATGAGGAACAGGAGGATGAGAAACGAGAAGAGGAGGAGGAGGAGGAGGAGGAGGAATAGGAGGAGGAGGAGAAGGAATAGGAGGAGAAGGAGGATGAGGAGGAATGTGAAGGAGGAGAAGGAGGATGAGGAGGGCTCCGGTCGTGATTTTTCGCGATGTTGCATCGTGGATCGCAGCGTCGGACCGCAGGGCAAGGCGGAGCAAGCCCGACGAAACCTGGAAGTATACGCCCGATACGGCGGGATCACGCGGGATCGGGCGGAGGATTCGTGAGGACCAGCGGAGTGGCATCCTAGAGGAGGGGAGAGGGAAGAGGGGGGGGGAAAGGTCGGGCAGGGTAGGCTGGTTTTCGACAACGGGTATGCCAGCGCCCATGCCAGCGTACGTAACCTCACAGGAGTGGCATCCTAGAGGAGGGGAGGGGGAAGAGGG
>CAUYUJ010003895.1:0-15000 GCA_963575745.1 Prorocentrum cordatum
GGGGGAGGGGGGAAGGCTTCTTAGAAGCACCCCTGCTTCTTAGAAGGCGCGGGCCTTCTCTATAGACGTAAGGCCGAGGCCTTCTAAGAAGCAGGGTGCTTCTAAGAAGCCTTCCCCCCTCCCCCTACCCCTTTTTGAGCGCCGCCAACGCGGAGAGGGCGGGGGGGGGGGGCAGGCGGAGAGGGGGGAGGAGGGGGAGGAGGCGAGGGGAGAGGGGAGAGGGGCAAGCAGGGCGTGCTCGCGCCTTATCCGACATCCGATCCTTCCCTCCAATCCCTGCACGGTGCGCGAAGTTTTCTCGATCCGCAGAGTCCGTCGTGTTGCGCGCAATCGGAAAGCGGGAGCTGCGTACACAGGGTAAGGGAGTGGCGGGTGAGCAGGAGGATGAGCAGGAGGAACAGGAGGAGCATGTGGAAGGAGGAGGGCGGAGAGGAACAGCAGCAGGGAACTTGAGCGGACGGAGGGGGAGGAGCAGGAGAACAGGGGGAAGGACTCGGAGCCACCAAAGCGGCCCGCGCTGGGGCGAGAGCGCCTGTCGGAACGACGGGGGCAACGCGCCGGTTCCAAGATGAGGCCCACACTGCAGCGGCAGCACCATCTTGAAACGCCGAAAGCACTCGGACTGCAACCCCAAAGCGTAAGAAGCACGATGTTTGACATCCTCCGCGTCCAGGACAGAGAGCGCGGAGAGGGCCGCAGATCTCTGGAACAGCATCCGGGGAGATAGGGAAGAGTAACGATAACATGCGTAATTGTGGAGGGTAAAGCCAGGCGCGGCCGCGCCACATGTGAAGTCCTACCCCCTCCCCCTCCTCCTCCTCCTCCTCCTCCTCCTCCTCCTCCTCCTCCTCCTCCTCCTCCTCCCTCCTCCCTCCTCCTCCTCCTCCTCCTCCTCCTTCTCCTCCTCCTCCTCCTCCTCCTCCTTCTCCTCACACGCCCATCTCTTCCCCGATTGCGCTGATGTTCCTCTGCCCGCGGACGCGCGTCACAGCGGACCCCCTGAGCTCCCACGGAACGACGTCGTCGTGTTACATGTGCAGGTGGGGAGGGGGGAGGTGCGTACTGCAGATTTCGTAGCTACTGCAGATTTCGTATTAAAAGTTTAAAAGGTTGAGGGGGGGGTCTCATTTACGTGGGGCGGGGTCTCTTCCAGGCTATCTTGGAGGGCCTGGGGGGGTCTGGGGACGATGTTTTGGAGGGTTCTCCCACGGGGGAGGTCTGAAATGGCTTGTCTTGGAGGGTCCAGACCCCCTCCCTTTTATTACGAAATCTGGAGTAACGATAACATGTGTAATTGTCGAGGGTAAAGCCAGGCGCGGCCGCGCCACATGTGACGTCCTAGCCCCCCCACACGCCCACCTCTTCCCGATTGCGCTGATTTGCCTCTGCCCGCGGACGCGCGTCCCAGCGGACCCCTTGAGCTATCCAACGGAACGACTTCCACCGTGTTACATGCGCAGGTGGGGAGGGGGGGCAGCCCCCACCTCCTCCTCCTCCTCCTCCTCCTCCTCCTTACTCCTCCTCCTCCTCCTCCTCCTCCTCCTCCTCCTCCAGCTGCGCACGCAGAAGGGAGGCCGGGGGGGTGGCAGGCGAGCGGGAAGATGGACAGGAGCACGGAGCAGGAGGAGATGTGGAAGGAGGAGGAGGGCGAGGACGAAGGGCAGCAGCAGGGCCCGGAGTGGAATGATGGAGGGGGGCGGGAGGCGGGAGAAGGGAGGCGGGAGGGGGCGGAGGAGGAGGAGGAGGAGGAGGAGGAGGAGGAGGAGGAGGAGGAAGTGGAGGAGGAGGAGGAGGAGGAGGAGGAGGAGGAGGAGGAGGAGGAGTCAGTATCTGCATGGTGGTCGCCTATCATCATGGGAGGCATCAGCGGTCAGTTCCAGGCGCATGATGAGATTGTTGGGTTACATGGGAATGGTCAGACGAACGACATGTATGAAGGGCTAATGGCGCTGCTCTCGTCGCACTCGTTACGTGCTATTTACACCAAGTGGCCTGCAGGCAACACGTACTACAGCACCGAGGCGTCCAACGTGACCGACTTCTTTTTTATACCCCAGACGTGGGCACACGAAGTCACATGGTGCCGAATACTACGGAGATCGGCCTGGAGGTTGCAAGCTCACAGTCAAAGCAAGTTGTGGGATCACGTACCTATGGGGTTGGCAATCCCGCTCGCAGTTATTGCAGAATCGTATCAGATTGCTGATTCACCTTGTCTTTCAGGTGATGCAATGTCCATGATGTTACAGCGAGGGTGGCACCGCAAACCCTTTGTCCTGCATGTTGAACGACACGTGTTACGGGAATATGAACGGGTGATTGCGCCGCCACCGTGGGAGATCGCTGATGAGGCCAACCGTGTCTTGATGGTGGTACTGAATGAAGCAGGTGCTACGTTTGGCAGCAAGTTTCCGCTCCACAAAGAAGATCATAAGCGTCACGCCAGAGAAGTGAAGGCGTTGCTTGAGCAACGCCGCACTGTCAAGCAGCAGTTGGCGCGCGAGTATGTGGAGATGGAGGGGGGGACTTGGAGGGCAAGGTGCACGTGCTCGTAAAAAAAGGGAGCGTACATGGCCTACCTGGACAAGGACGTGGCTGTGGGCATGGGCCACTGCCGCGGCCCACCTGTGGTGCAAGTATTTGGCAGCTTTCTGACAGTTATTGACTGCTTCTTGTATCATGGCGACTGCCCGCGGGATGTTCGCGAGTATCTGGAAATCGGCCAGAGGATCAAAGACATGCTCTCCTGGGCGACCCCAGAGGACGCCTCGTTGTGGATCCACGTGTGCGGGCTTCCTCGTAAAAATCCTGAGGTGCGCGTTCGGGCTCCGAGGACACATCCAGGTGGCAAAGAACGTGGAGGGCGCAAAGGTGCTCAACATGCAGAAGGCAGAGGCATGGGGAGGGGCACCGTCGGACGAGGAGTGAAAGGTCCTCGTGAGATCCCTGTGAATGAGTCCAACGAGCTTGGAGGTTTTAGGGGCGGTCCTGGCCAACTTTTTCCGTGCCTGGGGTGCCGCCAAAAAACTTGGCAGAGCTCCGTGGGATGCCCTTACCAAAGGTCTGGGTGGTTTTGCTGACCTGGACATAGTCTTGAATTGGGCCCCGCGGTGGTGAATTAGCTATGCAACTGGGTTTATGTGTCCTGGCCTGTTCGGGTCTGTAGCCTGCTGGTGGCACTAGGGTCCCGTGTGGGACCCAAGTGCCGCCTGGGGGGGGGCACCCTTTTTTGTCGTCCTGGGCTCCTGGGTCTCCGGGGGCCTCCTGGGGGCGGTGCTTTGCCTTGCGGAGGCGTGCTCCCCCCCTGCAGGCCGCAGGCGTTCCGTCCGAGCTAGCCGCGTCCGCGGCTCCTCGGCGATGTCGGTCGTGATGTTTTGGTGCCTAGTGTAGGCGTGCCCAGAGTAGAGAGAGACAGTCAGTATGGATGCTTGAATGGGAGTTCGAAGTCGAAGTCGAAGGAGGAGGAGGAGGAGGAGGAGGAGGAGGAGGAGGAGGAGGAGGAGGATGATGAAGGGAGGGGAGGATGAGGACGGCTGGCGGTGGAGGAGGAGGAGCAGGAGGGCCAGGCGGGGGCCCAGGCGGAGGGACTGGGGAGCGAGGGGGGGCGACCACGATCTGGGGCGAGGGCGCCACTCGGAACGACCAGGGGAAGGCGGAGGGACTGGGGAGCGAGGGGGGGCGACCACGATCTGGGGCGAGGGCGCCATTCGGAACGACCAGGGGAAGGCGGAGAAGGGGGGGGGCGAGGGGTGGCGACCGATCTGGGGCGAGAGCGCCACTCGGAACGACCAGGGGAAGGCGGAGGGACTGGGGAGCGAGGGGGGGCGACCACGATCTGGGGCGAGGGCGCCATTCGGAACGACCAGGGGCAGGCGGAGAAGGGGGAAACGGGGGGCGGCGACCACGATCTGGGGCGAGGGCGCCATTCGGAACGACCAGGGGAAGGCGGAGAAGGGGGGGGGCGAGGGGGGGGCGACCACGATCTGGGGCGAGAGCGCCACTCGGAACGACCAGGGGGAGGCGGAGGGACTGGGGAGCGAGGGGGGGCGACCACGATCTGGGGCGAGGGCGCCATTCGGAACGGCACGGTGACCACGCGCCGATCCGAACGTGAGGCCCGCGCTGCAGCGGCGGCGCCATCTGAAGCACCGAAAGTACTCGGATTGCAGCAAAGCCCCAATAAGGATCGGGGGTGGACAGAACCCCCAACAGTGACACGTCGATTAGTGAATTGTCCGTTTTCGGTTCTCGAGAGGGCGCCTTGGCCGTTTTTGTTCCAGGCTCGCGCCCGCCAGGTTTCGGCCTCAGGTCGTTTTCATTAAACCACGTTTTGCTAAAAGGGGGGCTGACCATCCTCGGAAAGACAAACTAGTAGAAGTCGCTGTGTGAATAACAAATGCCCGGAAGGGGCCAGGGATCTTCTGGGCAGAGTCAGGGGAGAGAGGATGGTAGTATTCAGGACTGTCGAGGGTCAAGCTCGGCGCGCTCACGCCGCTTATATGACATGCCGCCCCTCCTGCCTATCCCTTCCCCTCTCGCCGAACTCTGTCTTAGCCGCCAGCTGGGGCCCTCGGGACAACCATTGGGACAACCAGCGGGGCAGCCATCGGGACAACCAGCGGCACGATTCTTGGGAAGACCATGGGGGGCAACCGGGGGGACAGCCCGGAAGCCACTGCGGGCCACGATCCGGGCATGGGGCGTTGCATCTTGGCCTTACCCAGCTCTGGCACGGGCAGGCGCTCGCGCAGCTTCGCCTCGCCTCGCCCCGCCTCGCATGGCACGAGCGAGCTGCAACCACGTCGGGGTTTGGCACCGCACGCTTCACTTCGTTCTCGCCCCCCAACGTCGGACAGCCTGACTTCAGCGTTAGGGAGGAGCGAACAGAGAGGAAAGAGGGGCGAGAGGAAGACGTCCTGGAACGGTGAGCCTGCGCCGTGATTCGAGCGCACCGCTGGGCTGGCTGGATGCGCCAGGGGGGGCCGCCAGGAGGCACGCGGGAAACTGACGCACGAGGCGAGGGCCCAGCACGTGCCAACCGATGCAAATTCCTCCTCTTCCGCACACTTTGAGTCAAACCAGTGTAGGACTGTCTGCTCTATCTCGCAGAACGCGGATGCTGCCACACACTGCATCAGATATATATATATATATATATATATATATATATATCCCCAAAGAGAGCATGCTAGGCAAGGATCGCAGAACAAAAACATAAGCATGCCAACCGATGCAAGCGCGGTGGCCCAGCACCGTCTTTCCAACCGCGACGCGCGCGCACAGGTCCGCGTCTGTGTGCTTCTCGCGTCGGCACGGGGCCCCCCCCGTTTTTCCTCCCGCGTGCGGAGCGCGCCGACCCCCGGGAGATCCGCGGGGACCTCCGACGGTTCGGGTTCCCGCCCGCATCGGTCTCCCCAAACGCTTGGCATCGCTCGGACGTGTGCATTTTTCCTTCGGCGAGGACCATCGAGGAGCATCCTTGATCACTTGGCGAAACAACGCACGCGCGAAACCGAACAAGACACAGGGAATGGACGTCCGAGCGATGGCCAGAACAAGCCGCAAGCAGCTGGCCTTCTGCCTGCGTGCGGAGGGATGGCGTGCTACGACCGGGCCTCCGTCGTGCTGTCGGAGGCGCGGGTTCGCGACACCGTAGATGTGTCTTTCGGTGTCGAGCTGCCTCCGCTGTCCGAGCGATGCGGGTTCTCGCGGCTGGCCGGGCCCGCTGTTTGGTCTCCTGAGCAGAGGCCGCAGCAGTCCTCCCAGATCCTGGAGCGACCTTTGACGATCCAGATGTTCGGAGGGCCGTCCAGCTGGCGCTGCCGCATCGGCCCTTGCCAGACGGTCGTCCACGGGACGCCAAGCGCACCCCTGGACGGACGTGCTTTTGGGGAGGATTCCTCGGGCCCGCTTCGTGGCGCCCGAAAGGCCAGGCTCGGGCGCACGCCAGTCCTGGAGCCGCGGCCGCTGCGACACCTCACCGAGGGGTGCGCAGGTCGTAGGTGTCCGCGGGGGCCCGAGGGAAGGGAGGGTCGACCCCAAAGCAAAGGCGCCACCCCACCTGCGGCCCTCCATGTTGCCCTGCGGCCCATCGGGCACAGTGGCGCATACCACGCAAGAACCCACGCCAGATCTACTTGTATGCAGGAAGCCCCTGGGGCCGTAGTCAGGAGGGGGCAAACACACACAGACACACTTAATGGTCGGTTCCCCAGAAGATATGGGAACATAGGGGAAGCCGGGGGGAAGACGAAAACCCACAAAACATTGGGAAATATGGGGAATCCTGTATTTGTGTGTATTTATTGGAGGAGGAGGAGGAGGAGGAGGAGGAGGAGGAGGGGGAGGAGGCCTCTTCACGTAGGTGGGGTGGTGCCGTTTGTTTTCTGGTGCGGCGCGGCCCCCCTCCGAGCGCCGCGAGCGCCCCTCGCCGCGGCCGCGGCGCGCGCGGCCGAGCCCGCGCAGGCTCAGCGGACGCCACCGCGCGCGGCTCTCACTGGACGTCAGTGCGGCCGCAAGGGACGCCGCCGCCGCCTCGTCCTCGACGTCCTGGTCGTCGTCGTCGTCGTTGCTCACCTCCCCTAGCCTCCTCCTCCTTCTCCTCCTCCTCCTCCTCCTCCTCCTCTTCCTCCTCCCCCTTCTCCCCCTCCTCCTCCTCCCCATCCTCTTCCTCCTCCTCCTCTTCCTCCTCCTCCTCCTGCTCCTCTTCCTTCTCGTCTTCCTCTCTTGAGGCCTTCTTGGGCCGCCCTGGGGCCAGCTTGAGCCGTCTTGGGAGCATCTTGGGCCATCATGGCGGCCCTGGTTGTCTGTCTCGGCCGTCGCGGAAGCTCGTGAGCGCGATCCACCACTTGTTTCTCGTGATCGTGGTGTCGGGAGCGCGGGCCCATATTCTTGAACAAAGGATCGTGACTCGGGGAGCGCGGCCCCTTTGTCTTTGAGGAGGGCTTGTGACCCCCGGGAACGCGGACCAGTAGTTGTTTTACGATGGATCTACACGCCCTCTTCAGGCAGCACTTGGCTTTCTACCACACTTCAACGCTCCAGGGAGCATGGTGGCAGACCGATATCACTACCCATATGCGTACATACGTGTACATATGTATATAGATTTAGATATAGATCTATAGACCTATGTACTCATATTTCTTGATATGTCCATGTACGTATGTATTTATATATATAGATATATTTATATATATTCCCCAAACAGTGCTTTCACGTATGGGTTCTTGCTCTTGGTCAAATGGAACTGGGCCTGTCTGGCGCTCTGGCCACCATGTCGCCGCCGTCGCCGCCCCGTCGCCGCCTCGTCGCCGCCCGTCGTCTGGGGCTGTCTGGCGCTCTGGCCGCCATGTCGCCGCCGTAGCCGCCCCGCTGCCGCCTCGTCGCCGCCTGTCGGCTGGGGCCGCCGCCCGTCGTCTGGGGCTGTCTGGCGCTCTGGCCGCCATGTCGCCGCCGCCCCGGCTTAGACTCTCTTTCCAAAACTTGGCATCGCTCGGACGTGTGCATCTTTCCTTCGGTGAGGACCATCGAGGAGCATCCTTGATCATTTGGCGAAAAATCCCCCGCACGAAACCGAAACGGGCGACTTTCTCGTGTTGGAGTTTACATACGGTTCTGCCCAATCGTCCATCCTGCGTACGAGTCCGTACCATCCCAGGCAGGCTGGTCTCGCCCACCCTTCATCCGCTGCAAAAAGACGGTGTGCGCGCATTCGTTTATCACAATTCATAAATTTTCAAGAACCCTTTGCAAACAACGGGACGAAGTGCACACGGGCGCGTCGTCGCGCGGCCATGCCGAAATCTTTCAAGAACCTTAGGTTTCGCAAGGATGTCAATCGAGAGCCACGGGCACATATTCAAAAAGCACGTGGTTTCGCAACAAGGGTTCAAACAAAGCCTGCGCCCGCGATCCTGCGAATCCTTACGGGAACCTTATTGTTTTCAACGTTTTCATAACTTGCTGCCAAACGGGCCTCTCGCGTGCGCATGCCGGATTTGTTTGAGCGCCCTTGCGCGCGTGCCGTCGCGCAAATCCCTTCAAGAAATGGGACGGAGTCTCGCGCGCGCGTCGTCGCCCGCGCATGTCGAAGTGTCATCAACAACCCTAGGTTTTGTAAGGATTTCAAACACGAGTGTCCCGAACAAATATCATCACACTTTGCAGCATCAGTTTTTATAACAAATCCTGCGCTCGCGGTCGTGCCCATTCTTGAGAAACCAAAAGTTTTCCAACCTGTTCATAATATTCTGCCAAACGGGCTTCTCGCGCCGCACGTCGAACTCATTCGAACGCCCTTGCGCGCGTGCTGGGGGGGGGCGGGGGCACGATCCGTGTCAAATCGTACCACGCCGGCCACTCGCGCGCGTCAGCCGTGCGCGCATGTCGAACTCTTTCGAAAACCTCCATCGCCGTCGCGAGGACATCATCATTATCGTAATCGGCGGGCGTGATCAACATCGGTGCTGTCCTTGGCCTTGCCGTCGTCATCGCCACCATGGCCACCAGCATCGTTACTCTCGTAATCGCGTCTACCGTTGTCGGCGTCGCCATGATGCCGCGCCCTGCACTGAAGTGCCCGCTGGGAAGTGCCCAGCGGTCAGCGCCACCGGCCGAGTCGGTCGCGCCAAACTAGCTGGCCGCTGTGCGCGCGAGCATTCGCGGGCTGGCGTGGCTACCAACGCCAAGCACTCTTCGCAATCGCCGCCGCATGCGTTTTGCAAACCAAGTTGCGGGTGGGTGGGTTGGATTTTCGCAAGAGCATTGGGTTTTTCAAGTCGTTTGTAAAATCAGTCGCACCATATTAATTGTATCGAATGGATTCTCCTGTCTAGAAGAATGATAGGATATACCTCCCACCCCCACGCGCACGGAATTAACGGCCGCCCACTGCGTACGTATTGCAATGTACGTACGACTCTCCCCCATTTTCCATCCTAAACATGAGTTCGTACCGTCCCGAGCAGACCGGTATCGCCCCTCCCTCCCCCCACTCATCCCTTGAAACATAATTTACGCGCGCACATTCGCAATCATCACCCGCTTACAAAAAAGCCCTAGCAATTACGCTACCGAGGACCCCACATACTTATAATAGGGTTGGCGTGTTGATAGCTGAAGTGAAACATGCAAACATGATGCTGGTGGCCGTTGTCCCGCCGATGCCGCTGGTGACGCCTGTCGAACCTTGGGGGCTTGACGCGCTGTGCAAACAGAAGCGAGGACTGCGCCGAAGAGAAGCTTCTTTGTATCGCACAGGAAACGGTTCACGCGCCGCCGCTTCGACAGAAAATCCCAGGGACAAGCTCTGCTTACGCGGGCCGCCCAAACAATGCTGGTCGGGGCTCTTCGCGCGAGACGCAGCCTGTCGACAGAAAACCTCGAGTCTGCACGCGCGCGAAGCTGCGTGAAGGAGTGGCGAAAACGTTCGGCATACAGCTTCCTCCAGTGTCGAGAATGTGCCACCCCTGCCACGGTCGCCGACCCTGGCGCGCATAGGGGCCGCGCTGATGGACCACCCCGTGCGCACCTTCCGCGGTGTCGAGAAAGTGCCACGCCCGCCACGCATTCCGACCCTGGCACGCAGAGAGGCCGCGGGCAAGGACCACCCGATGCGCACTCCCTCCGGTGTCGAGAAAGTGCTACGCCTGACACGCTCCCCGACCCTGGCGCGCATAGGGGCCGCGCTGAGAGACCACCCCGTGCGCGCCCCCTTTGGTGTCGAGAAAGTGCTACGCCCGCCACGCTTTCTGACCCTGGTACGCAGAGAGGCCGCGGTGAAGGACCACCCGATGCGCACTCCCTCCGGTGCCGAGAAAGTGCGACGCCTGCTGCAAGGATGAATCGGAGGTGGATAGACATCCTACCCTGACGCGTCGATTAGCGAATTGGCCGTTTTCGGTTCGTCAGAGGGCGTCGCGGCCGTCATTTTTGCGGGTCCAGGTCCGTCAGTTTCGGTCTTAGGCGTTTTCATTACAAGGCTGATTTACTAAAGTGAGGTTTGTCCACCGCCGATTGAACGATCCACTGGGTGCCAGAGACCAGTGCCGACGACATCGCGACGCGAACCTGCCGTACCAGCTGTTGCGCAGGGCGTTGCATTCTGAGCTCGCGTTGTTTAGCCGCGTGTTTGGTTCAGGGCCCTGGCTGCCAGATGCTACAGCAATGTTGTCGCCAGTAGTTCGGCAGTGCGTTCGCGTAGCCTTGTTGCCATGGCCCTCTTCCAGCGAGGCATTTCCTTCTTCCATCAATTTGCCAAGCCTGAGCTCAAACTCGTCCCGCTGGAGGAAAGGTCGAAGCAGAACGCGGCTCCAGAGTTGCCAGAGAGACCTGCACACCGTGGAGTGCTGCTCGGGTCGTTGATGTCTTTCATATCGGTCACGGCCTTCGCCATCGGCATTCCGTTTCTGCAGACCAGGCGGGACGCCTTGGGGTGCGATGCGCTGTGCCAGGGTGGGCAAACTTCGCTCCGCTCGGCGCTGAATCTGGTTGGTGCCTCGCTCATCGGAAGGGCGTCTGACCAGTTCGGACGCCTGCCGATGCTTTGGCTCGGGCTTGTCAGCTCGCTGGCGACCTTCGGTATCACCTACAGTATCAACACGCTCCAAGGCATGTGGATCGCCATTGTTCCTTCTGGGCTGCTGGACCACAGATGGAACGTGGCCAAGGCGCTTCTCACCGACTACACCACGGAGCGTTGTGGCGACGACGCAGACCGCGCAGGAGCGGTGGGCAAGCTGGGGATGGCCGTCGGCATGTCATTCATGGCTGGGCCGATGATTGGCACGCTGGTCGTCACGACGCACGAGGAGGCCCTCACACTCTCGATGGTTCTCACCATATGCTCGGGTCTTTTCATTGCGATGCTGCCCGTGCCAGCCAGGCAGGTGCAGCATCAGACGAAGTCGTCGTCTGGGATGATGGACTTTATGAGGATGCCCGTGCTGAGGACGCGGGGTGCGCAGCTGCTCATAGGGGTGCGCTTCCTGATGGCGCTCGCCTTCCACATGTTCGCTCCAGTTTGGCAGGTTTGCACTAGAGCGCATAAGCTTCGTCAACACAACGCACGAGCACGCACACGCCTGCGCCCGGCCGTGCGCCCGCGCACCCACGCACACAGCCCGCACAAACACCCAGACTGCCTTTTTCCTGGCACCGCACACGCCGTGCTTTATTGTGTATCCCGACAGGTCTCGCTCAAAGCTCGCTTCGACTTCGGTCCCAGGGACCATGCCCAATTCATGGGGATGGTGGGCTTCTGTTACGCACTCAGCCAGGGCGTCGTCTCCAAGCCGCTGATCAAGCTGGCGGGCAGGGACCCGAGCAGGCTCATCTTGCTCTGCATTATCGCCCTCGGTGGCTGCCGGCCCTTCGCGCTGTGGACCACCTCGGTGGCGGTGGTGTATATGCTCTACGTGCCAATGTTCATTGCTCTAGGCGTGCTGAACACGGCCATCACCACCGCCTGCTCTTGCCTGGCGGACGGCGATCAGCTGGGAGGCTTCTTCGGCGTGATGGAGTCGGTCGAGAGCATCGCTGGCATGGTCGGCCCCACCATCGGCGGCCTGGCTGCCGCTCGCCACGCCGACCTGCCCCTCGCCGCCGTGTGCAGCAGCTACGCTGCCGCCTTCGTCCTCGTGCTGCTCTTCTTTGGCAGGCACGTTGCCCAGATCACGCCCGATGCGCCGACTGGCAGCAAGAAGGACCAGTGACGTGTGGCAGCGGGGGGAGGGGGCGGTGGCTGCGGGCGGAGCAGCAGGTGCCCTTCTGAGTATCAAGGGTAGGCTTCGCCTGCACCGATCGCGTGGGCCGCGGCGTTGCTCATTGGCCTCCAGATTCCGGCGGGGGTATTTGCCAAGATGCTTTTAGCCTAGCGCGCCTAGAGAAGCGAAGACCGGTTTCGGACGATTGGCGTTGTTTCCAGGCAGGAGTCAAGTTGAACCGACTTTCTGGGAAGGCGCCTAACAAGGCTTATCATTCTGACCGTTGTGGTTCACTCCATGCCCGCATGATCCCAATGATCTTCCCTCATGCGGCTGCCCAGGGGGAGGACAAGGACGAGGAAAGAGTAATAAGAGGAAATAAGGAAGCGGGCGATGAGGAGAAGGTGGAGGAGGATGACGATGGGGGAGGACCGGCAGGGGTGAGAGGTGGAGTTGGAGGCGGGATCGGGAGCGAGGAGGGAGGTGGACAGCGAGACGTTGCGTACAGTCGGGGTCGATTAGCAGGTCGACCCTGCCAAATCAAGGGTACCCTTGCCTCCTGTGTTCCGCGACCCATGTCTTCCACACTCCTACGGCAATGCGGCCCTCGGAAGGGTCTTGAGTCCTCTGGAGTGTCCTCTCCAATCAACCCTGACTCGAAGGGTGTCTCTCAGGAGGGGAAAAACACACAGACACAATGAATCGTCCACTCCCAGGAAGATATGGGGAAATATGGGAAGTGGGGGGGAAGACAAAAATGCAGAAAATATGGGAAAATATGGGGAATCCTTTCATTTGTGTGTATTTATTTGTATGTCCCAGGGCCCCTTCAGCCCACCCAGTCAGGCAGCACTCCGCAGATGGGGCGGGGCGGCAGGGCCGTCTGGCGGGGGCCGCCTGCCGGCGCCGACACGTCCGACCTCGCGGCACGCCTCCCGCCGTGCCTCCAGGTGTCTTCGCGACGGTCGCACAGCAAAGTCAGAGCCAGCAGCAAGGACTCGAAGAACAAACAAGCACATTGTCTTGGGGGCCTCTTGGGCCGTCTTGGAGTTCACGTTGGATGATCCTAATCTAGAGGATAAGGGAGCGTTGTATTTGTTGTGTTCCTTGCTCTGTGTTTCGGCAGGTGGGGGTGCACCTGCTGCCATGTGTTTTGTTGGTTAACCGAGGAGCTGAGAACTGTGCCCACCGGGCAGAATGCTTGGATTTTGCCTGCGGTGGGGTTGCGTGGTCTGATTGGCTACCGATAGCCTTGCTTTTCAGGGACGTGTTGCAAGGAGGGCGTCTGGCCGCCTTAGGCCGCTCTGCCGAGCGTCGTTGCTTCGGCCACTGGGCCAGCGGGTTCAAGAGTCTCCTCCTCCCTGCGGCCTCCTCCCTCCCTGCTCTGTCCTTCGTCCTCATCCCTCTCTCCCTCCTGCTCCCCCCCTGCTCCATTGTCCTCGCTCCATACTTGTCCTCAAACCTCCCTCCTCGACACTCCAGGCTGTTGGTGGATCGTGCGTTCTGTGGGGCATGCCCCCAGGCGGCTCAACGAAGACGAGGCCGTCAATCTCCCACCCTTCTCCCGACTCCTCCTCCCTCCTTCAACTCCCTCGCCTGCAGGTCTCCACTCGTCTCTGAAGGTCCTCGAGGTCGCTTGAATCCTTTACTGTCAGACCTCATAGTAAGGATGAGTAACTTTCCAAGGTTGCCCTTGCATCCTTCCCCCTCGGCCCATCCTTGGCCGCCTTCGCTGGCTGCGCCCCGCTCGCAAAGTGTCGACATGACCTTCCAAGGCCCTTGTATCCTTATTGTGCGTCCTTATGATATGGGTTGGCTGTGGAGCCGCTGCATCCAACGACCGCCTGAGGAGGAGGAGGAGGGGGAGGAGAAGGAGGAGGAGCAGGAGGAGAAGGACGAGGAGGAGGAGGGAGGGGGAGGAGGAGGAGGAGGAGGAGGAGGAGGAAGAGGAGGAGGAGGAGAAGGGAGTAGTAGTAGTAGTAGTAGTAGTAGTAGTAGTAGTGATAAGAATAGTAGTAGTAGTAGTAGTAGTAGTAGTAGTAGTAGTAGTAGTAGTAGTAGTAGTAGTAGTAGTAGTAGTACTATTATTATTATTATTATTTGTAGTTGTATCAGTAGTAGTAGCAGTAGTAGTAGTAGTAGTAGTAGTAGTAGCAGCAGTAGTAGTAGTAGTAGTAGTAGTAGTAGTCGTAGTAGTCGTAGTAGTCGTAGTAGTAGTAGTAGCAGTAGTAGTAGTAGTAGTAGTAGTCGGAGTAGTAGTAGTAAGTTACTTTCTTATTCGTCAGTAGTAGTAGTAGTCGTAGTTGGTAGTAGTAGTAGAGTAGTAGTAGTAGTAGTAGTAGAGTAGTAGTAGTAGTATTTGTGTAGTAGTAGTAGTAGTAGTAGTAGTAGTAGTAGTAGTCTAGAAGTAGTAGGAGTCGTCGTCGTCGCCTGTCGTCGTAGTAGTAGTAGTCGTAGTAGTAGTAGAGTAGTAGTTAGTAGTTCTAGTCGTAGTAGTCGTAGTAGTGTAGTAGTCGATGGGTAGTCGTAGTAGTCGTAGTCGTAGTGTCAGTCGTAGTCGTAGACGTAGTCGTAGTCGTAGTTGTAGTCGTGGTCGTCGTAGTAGTAGTTGGTTGTAGTCGTAGTCGTCGTCGTAGTAGTAGGAGTGGTAGCAGCAGCAGTAGTAGTAGTAGTAGTAGTAGTAGTAGTAGTAGTAGTAGTAGTAGTAGTAGTAGTAGTATGTAGTAGTAGTAGTAGTAGTAGTAGTAGTAGTAGTAGTAGTAGTAGTAGTAGTAGTAGTAGTAGTAGTAGTAGTAGTAGTAGTAGTAGTAATAAGTAGTAGTAAGTAGTAGTAAGTAGTAGTAAGTAGTAGTAAGTAGTAGTAAGTAGTAGTAGTAGTAGTAGTAGTAGTAGTAGTAGTAGTAGTAGTAGTAGTAGTAGTAGTAGTAGTAGTAGTAGTAGTAGTAGTAGTAGTAGTAGTAGTAGTAGTAGTAGTAGTAGTAGTAGTAGTAGTAGTGGTAGTAGTAGTAGTGTAGTAGTCGTAGTAGTCGTAGTCGTAGTCGTAGTCGTAGTAGTCGTAGAAGTAGTAGTAGTAGTAGTAGTAGTAGTAGTAGTAGTAGTAGTAGTAGAAGTAGCAGTAGTAGTAGTAGTAGTAGTAGTAGTAGCAGTCGTAGTAGTAGTAATAGTAATATATGTGGTAGTATTATAAGTAGTAGTAGTAGTAGTAGTAGTAGTAGTAGTAGTAGTAGTAGTAAGTAGTAGTCGTAGTAGTTGGTAGTGAGTTAGTGCGGTAGTAGTAGTAACAGTAGGTATAGTA
>CAUYUJ010003895.1:22500-34310 GCA_963575745.1 Prorocentrum cordatum
AAGGGACGTCGAGGTTGTTGCATGTTTCATGTATCCCCGTACGGAGGCCTCCAGGGAGCTCCAAATCACCGTTGATACCTCTCTAGGGACTTCCGCTCCGGAGGAGGCAGGGTGAAGTAGAGAAGAGAGTGAGGAGGAGGAGGAGGAGGAGGAGGAGGAGGAGGAGGAGGACAATGATGAGGTGGAGGATGATGATGATGATGAGGAGGAGGAGGAGGAGGCGGAGGAGAAGGAGGAGGAGGAGAGGGAGGAGGAAGGAGGGAGGAGGAGGAGAAGAGGAAGGAGGAGGAGGAGGAGGAGGAAGGAGGAGGAGGAGGAGGAGGAGGAGGGGAGGAGGAGGAGGAGGAGGAGCGGACCACTTCAGACAGTGTCACCGTCTGGGCCCCTGAGCCACACGCGCTCAGGGGGCCCACCTCACGAAGCGGGAGGGGCCTTGTGCCAAGCAGGGCTGGTGGGATGACCCCGTCCTCCTCCTCTCCTCCTCCTCATCCTCCTCCTCCTCCTCCTCATCCTCCTCCTCCTACTCTCCCCTCCCCCCTCCTCCTCCTCCTCCCCCTCCTCCTCCTCCTCTTCTCCTCCTCCTCCTCCTCCTTCTCCTCCTCCCCCTCCTCCTCCTCCTCCTCCTCCTGGCGCGGACAAGTGGGTCCTGGGCTGGAGAAAAAGAGACGGGGGCCTTCTGCGCCACCGTACAAAGGGATGCGCCGGGTTGCACCCTGGATTGCCATGCACGCCGCGTTGCCCTGCGAACAGAGGCGCCGCCTTGGGACACCCCCCGCAGCGGCCCAGAAGGGGGACGACAGCGGAGCAGGTGCCAACTGTTCTCGCGGCCCACATGGAAAAAGGCTAGCACTGGTGTGCCGCCTGTTGGGAGTCAAAGAGGGTCTGGAGACCACCTTGGACGGTGGTCTCACTGGTCGCATCCGGGCGGAAAGCCGGTCGTGCAAGAACCCAGGTCTCTTGTGCACGATGGAACGTGTCGGTCCGCGGTGCTGACTGCTCGTTCCTGTATCTGCTGGAGGGAAGTCACCAGCTGGTCGGCGCGTTGGTGAAGTGCTTGAATGCTGGCGGTGCGAGCTGTCTCGCGGTCCTGTGGCCGTTGGCGACTGGTCGCAATGCAGTGCTGCGTGAGGGCGGTCCTCCTGACGCTGCGGTGCTCGCGGGCATTCGGTGTACGGCACCCTGGCGGGTGGTATGAGGGCCCTCGGCCCCCGTCTCCTGGCAGGGCGGGGGTCGGCACCCGGAGGCAGGAAGCGCTGCGCTGGGTGGGTGGGTGTGCAGTACAGTCGGGGCCCTGAGGAAGGAACCCTTGTCGTTGGGGAGGGGCTCGGTGTTCCGTAGTTACTCTGCAGTTTGCCTTCGGTTTTGCTTAGGGCTTCGATGGGACGTCGAAGGTTCACTTATGGCCTCGTTCCTTATCTAGGGTTCCTTAGGTCAGCGCCCCGACTGCAGCTCTCGCCAGCCCAGCGGGTTGGGGCGGCGGCGGTGGCCCCTGGGGCGCAGTCCGCGGCCCCCTCGTCTGCCGTGCGCAGGTCCTTGCCCCGGTGGGGCGGGGCGGCGCCACTCTCGTCGGTGTGTCCTTCGGCCGAGTGGCGCTTCTGCTGTGGTGGGTGGGCGCAGTCGCCTTCGCTTGTGAGGGAGGCCTCACGGCGAGCAGCAGCGAGCTCGCCTGCGTCCTGGAGCCAGGGGTCGTCGAGGCCATCGAAGGAATCGGGGCCTGGTGGTTCCGCCGCGGGACGTGGTCCCCCTTGTGCGCCAGTGCTTTGTCCACGTAGGCTGTTGGTGAGGGTATGTTTTCCATTTTGGAGAGTTCCGTCTGTGATTTTTCTACACGCCTGCGGGAAAGAGGGACCGCGCGTTGCCTTTGATCGTAGACGGCTAAGGCCGTAGTAAAGTAAGACCGCGGCGAACTTGTGGTGCCGTCTGGCCGCGGTGGCGACATATTATTGGATGATGTATAGCGTGCCCCCCGCGGTGTCGACTTGGTCGGCATGTCGGTTGAAAGCTTCCGCGATGGCTATCGTTAACACCTTGCTCTCCGAGGTGGCTTTTGGCTTTCGGGATGTTTTGTTTGGAGTACCCGATGTGTGTTCTGTCACGGGGCAGGTTGCGGCCCGACGCACTGAGGCAGTTTGCCCAAGGGGAGGTCTTCGAACCTGTCTGTCACACCTTTGTTGTCACGAAGGCGTGCACGGGCCGTTCGGCAGTGGCCACGAGGTCCAGCATGGCGAGACTTTCGGCTCGTTGCGCGGATTGTGCGAGTCCGTGCGCTCGTGCTGCGTGGCGGAGCCGACGGTCCGTCCTGTAGTGCACCCCGAAGCCCGCCCTGGCCAGAAGGGGGCGGTCTTGGTAGGAGCATGCAGACCCATCGGGCGCCGTATTCAGCTGCGTGTCCTTGGTGAACGAACGTTGTCGCCCGCGTTCCCCAGGGGCTGTCGGGACTTAGGCTGTAGGAGCTCGTCCTCCGCCAGGGTGGCCTGACGTTCAAGCAGGGGGTGATCGTCTTCCGGGAGGCCACAGTGCCTGGTGCGAGGTGGGAGCTCCTGCCATTGATGCTCGGAGGTCAGGTTCTTGAGGGCCGTCCTGTGGTTAGCCCAGCGGCGGCACCTCCAGACGGTGTGCTACGGGGCTTTTTCATCTTGATCGCACCACCTGCGCAGGACGGAGGGGTCAGCCGGAATACCGTCTTTGACTGTCCCCTGTGGAGCATGGCCTTCTCCGCAGAGAGATCGTCGCGGAGGAGTCCGAGTCGCGGATCCCTGACGTCACGATTTTTTTTCATGAAATCGACCCCCAGAGGTCTCGACCCATTCCCTGGGGCCGGTTTGTCATCCTGAACCGTTCTTTGACGGTCCCGCGGCCCGGTAAGGGCCGCGAGAGGCTGAAAATCATGAAAAACCTCCCGTCGTGATTTTTGTCATGACTCGAGGGGGTCTGGGGTTGCCCTTCCGCGCGTCAGGTTTCGTCTGTGGTCCTGGGGAGAAGGCGGCCAGATCGTGCCCGGTCCTGGGGGGTGCGCCCGGGATCAAGAGTCTCCGCTGCGAGGCGCGGAGCGCGTGAGTGAAACGGCCAGCCCAGCTGGGATTTGCCGCCGGGATAGGCGTATGCCCCAATCGTTTCGCGCGGTGGCGAATTCTGGCACCCGTGCGAGCCCACGACCAGGCCACGCAGAGTCCTGTGCTCCTGGACCTCCCCCGAGCTCCACCCGACCCAGCCTCCGCCCCGTCCTCAGCATCAGGAACAGCGCAGTGCAGCCTCTCATCGAGGGGCCTCCAACACATGTCTCCCATCCGGCTCCTGCCATGTCCTACCGCCGCCAAGCCTCGGAGGCCCGAGAGGCGCCTGGCCGCGAAACGAGAGCGCCTGGCCGCAAAGGCTGGCGAAACCGTCTGGCGGTCCCAGACTTCATCCGTGGCTCCCTGCAGGGTCCAGGGGTCGGGACATCGAGAACCGACCATCCGTACAGTCGGGGCCCTGAAGAAGGAACCCCTTTGGTTGGGGAGGGGCTCCGCGCTCCTGGAGTGTCTCACGGCCTGCCTCGGGCTTTCCTGAGGCTCTCGATCGGACATCGAAGGTTCACTTATGGAAAAAAGGGGCCTCGTTCCTTATTTAGGGGACCAAATGCGAACCCTACCCCTGCCCCCCACAATTTCTGAGGGGGAGGGTGGGGTTCACTTCGCTCGGGAGCTCCCAGACGAAGTGAACCCCACCCTCCCCCTCAGAAATCGTGGGGGGCAGGGGTAGGGTTCGCATTTGGCCCCCTATTATTTAGGGTTCCTTAGGTCAGCGCCCCGACGGTAGAGCGAGCAGGAGGGCCGCAGCCGGGTCCCTGAGCCCGAGCCCCGCGGGCGGACTCTGGCCGCCGCGTCGCGCCCGTGGGCAACACAAGAGAAGCCTCAGCACCGTGGAAGAACGACGGCCGTCACGCAAGATTTGGACCTCCTCCTCCTCCTCCTCCTCCTCCTCCTCCTCCTCCTCCTCGGACATACATACGTTTTGATGGCAGCCGCTGTGACCAGGACGAGCGGGTCCCTGGCCCATCCACCCCTGCAGCACATCGACGCCGGCTCTGGCGAGCACCCTCTCCGCAGGCGCCCCTTCGGCTCTCCGGGGCGCACCTCTGAATCGCTCGAGTTTGCCTTCGGGGAGCTCCTGGAAGCTGGCCCCCCCCGGAGGGCCTTGGCCGAAGCGCCCGCACGAAAAAACAAAGCCCGTAGGGGCTCCAGCATTGCGAAGGGCAGCAATGCTGCCAATCTTAGCTTGGGCCGCACAACCTCTGTCGTGATGAGTGCTGGCACGCCCGTCCGTAGCATCTCCGCCAAGGTCCTTGTGGACCTGGCAGCGGACTGATTCAGGCAGGCTACAGTCGAGGAGGATCCCGTCCTCCACCTCCACCGAGGAAGAGAGGAGGCCGAACTTGTTGCTAGCGATGGGCAGCGCTTTCTTCTGCAGATGCCGTCGCCATCTTGAACACTTGGCAGAGCTCTCTGCGAACCACTTCCTTGCCGCGTACCGCATGCATTGAGGTATGGTCGATGACGTTTCTGATCCACACTACTGGGCTGGCTGCTGACGCCCACTTGAGGCATGCTAGCAGCAACAAGCGAGAGAGTATGTAGCTCCTGAGCATCCTGCCACCACGATGACGCGACTGACAGCTCCTTGCCAGCTGATTCTGCGTGGAGCCCTGTACATCGCACAGTGGGCCCTGGGATGGGCAGCTGGGAAACCGCCATGGCACGCTGCTTCTCGCAATTCCTGGTGGGAGTTGTGTTCGTAAGACTTGCGCAGGTCAATGAGAAACGTGCTGGTAGCCCACCCTGGCTGCTCCCGAGCGTGGGTTGCTAACGCATTCTGAACCCAGGCACTTTTGTCACGGGCTGTGCTGGTGCTCATGCCCCAAAAGAACGCTCGTCCACCCGACGCTCCCGCTCGGGGCACATCCCGTGTCTGATCCTGCTTCAGGCCCTGGCCCACAGGGGAAGGAGGCCAATAGGCATAGCTCCTCCCGTCGGCTTGTCCAGCAAACTCTGAGCACTCTAGCTACGTGGGTCCTGTCTGCGGGCGGTGCTCCCACGCCGTGAGAGAATAGCCGCAGAGGCCTCGACCGGTGGCCAGCGTTAGCTGCAGCAAGAGCCTAGGGCTGAACGAGTCCCACCCCCGCGGCGTGGCCGGGCTTTAGGACGAGGCTGCCGCCAAAGCTTGCTCCACCGTGAGCGGCGCTGGCTCTTCCCCCGCTGGCCAGTCCGGGGGATGCTGCTCTCCGTCTCTGGCCGGGCTGTTCCGCATAGGGATCTACTCCTTCAGCGTCTGGTTTAGGGCATCCTGCCCCGCTGGCGGCGTGTGGGAACCAGCAGAAATTTCGTCTTCTCCTTCTTCAGCGATTCGCAGGAGCGGAGGAGCAGGGCCTTTAGAGTACTTGTGCGCGACACGACCTTCCCCCGACACGGGCGACTTCGCCCACGACTTCCATTTCTTTCGGCCTTCTGCCGCCTCCTGCTTCCCCCTGCTGATCACTTCTATTTGGACTTGGACAGCGTCAGCAATCTGCCCCCTGGTGCTGCCATCTGCAAGTTGTTTTCAAAAACGTGGGTACTGCATGGCCTCGCAACTGCTTTTGCTCCGCTTCCGCTTCAGCGAAGAGCGAACATAACGGTGGTGCAAGCCTGCGGATTTGATCTGGCCGCCCTTGGTCAGACGACTTCAAAAGCTGCAGTGCCAAGCGGCGCAATGAGGGCCATTTCTGGGTTCTGAGGTTGGACGTCTGGTAAAGCTCTTAGCCCCAGACAGCCTGGAGTGGCACTTGCTGAACCTGGCAACCTTTGGAGCGGCCCGAGAACTTGGTGTCCGTGATGCCGTGGACCTTGCAAAGGGCCCTTTCAGCAGAGTCACACTACTTGGCGACATCTTTCTGATGGTCCTGGCCCAAACAATTTGGGTCGTCCCAGGGTCTTGAACAAAAGCACAGCGCCGCTTCTCGTCATCATCCTTGGGGATCGGGAAACTCTTGGGAACGATGTGCTTCCAAACCTTGGCCTGTCCTGCCAAAGCTTTCAGGCGAAGGGTGACTGCCTGATGCGGTCCGGCTGGCATGTCAAGCACGGCCGCGCAGCAGTCAACATAATGTTCAAGGCACCCGCTGAAAAAAAGGTCCCTCCGCATCTGTGTTCCAATCGCCTCCCGCGACGAACGGTATGCCCGCTCCCGCCACTGCCGAAAACTGACCTGCCCCAGGAAGTCGAGATTGGCCCCGCTCCGCCCAAGCGTGGTGTACCCAAGCACCGACACACAAACAACATCTCAAACTTGTACGCTACCACCACTTTCTGGCCGCGATGCGCTCGGGCAAACTCGGGTGCTGGTGCGCTGCGGTGCCGACATTGCTGCGAACCATGGCCGCCGTGCCACCTGGCTATTCCTGGACACTTATCCCTGTGTTTGCTGCTGGCTGGAACGATGAGGCATGCCCTGCCCTGTAGGCCCAGGCCCTTGGATCTCAGATCTGATTGGGAAGAAGTCAGTGCTGCTGACATACACCTGCATCGTACGCCGTGTCCTTGCTTGAACTGCTTAATCCACTCCGACAATCGAGTCCCGTCGACCAAGCCTTGACCTGCGAGACGTGAGAGTGGGAGGATGCTTCCACTTCCGGCCGCTGGGGCGTGGAGAGCACCCCTGCAGCCGGTCTGGATGGGGTCGCTCTCGCCAGCAGCACCGGCCGCCCGCGCATATCTGCGGCGCTGGCAGGAGGCTGGGCTCGACCAGAGGACTCGGCTCAGGAGGGAAGAAGACACACAGACACAATTAATCGACGAGTCCCGGGAAAATATGGGAAACTATGGGAATAGGGCGGGAAGACAAAAACTCTGAAAATATGGGAAAATCTGGGGAATCATTCTATTTGTGTGTATTTCTTTGTGTGTCCTAGGGCCCCTGCATCGGCCACCCGCTCGTCGGCGGCGCTGGTCCAGCCCGCTGCCTCCTCCTTCGAGGGTCTGCCCCTCGGGCTCCCCGGGGGACGCCTCCGGGCCCCGAGAAACCCCCAAACCGGGTGGTGAGATACCAGGTGGCGACCTGGAATCCCCAAAAAGGTCACCGCTGGGTTTGGGAACGCGGGGTCACCACCGGATTTTGTGACTCCTGGACCCACCAGTGTCCGGGACATCCTCGGAAAACCGCACGAGTCCCCAAACCGGGTGGTGACACCAAATCGCCCGAGACTCACCGCCAGGTGTTGTCACCACCACGTTTGGGGAATACCAAGAAAGGCTGCCACTGCCCGCTCGGGCAGGATCTGCCGATCGGGCTGCCCAGGGACACCGGTGGTGGTCCCGAGAAGAGCCAGGGGAACGGAAGATGACAAAAACATGAAAACTCGGAGGTCCGCGCGGATTTCTCGGATCGGCGCTGGGGCCCCCCGGCGGCACCTCCGGCGCCGCCCCTGGCGCGCTCCGCGCGCCAGGGAGGGGGGTCCAGCGCCGATCCGAGAAATCCGCGCGGACCTCCGAGTTTTTATGTTTGTGTCATTTTTCGGTTCCCTAAGAGCGGCTTTTTCCCATGATCGTCAAAGCTGAGGCTGCTTTCCTGCTCGGTGGCGTTCTAGAGGCCCCGGGCTGCTGCCGCGATTGCCGCGACAGTTTCTGGGCCCCTGCTTGGCTGTGCTTCGCTGAGGCCTGCAGCGCCTGAAGAAGAAACAGCAGCGGCACCAGGAGGAGACGAAGCGACCGATGAAGCAGGACTGGACGTCTCAAAACTTGCTGACGCTCCTCCTGTGTCACCTTTGCGGGCCCTCTTGGTGGCAAGACGCTGTCGCATCTCCCTCGCCTCCTGCCTGAGCTTTTGGATGTGCTCAGCGCTTGGCCCAATGGCCTGCAACTTATGTAGCCTGCTGGATCTGTGTTGACATAACAAATTTGAGAGCCGCCCAACTTTGTTTGTCCGATTCCTCGAGATCGAGCCCCGACAAGTCGAGAATCTCCCCGCCCACGATCCCCACCGTGTCGATGCCACTCTCTCCCGTGAGCAACTCCGATAGGTTGATTTGGGATCCTGCGACGTACGAGGCGGCTCCTGATGATTCTTTGCCTGGATGATGGCCCCCTGCTCGTTGCAGCTCGACGCGTAGCTCCTCTTGCCAAGCTTGCTTAGCATCAAACGCTTCAACTGCCGCTTCCGCTGTGGCTGCACGCACCTGCTCCAGCCACTTGACTGTTGCGTCGTCCTTCTCGACACATTCGCGCAACCACTTCTCCGCTCTACGACAAAGCCACCCCTTTTGCTGAGATGATCTCTTCCAGGATCGGCTGCCTCGTGGGGGCTTCCAGCGCAGGTGGTGAGATCGCCTGCTCGAGTTCCGATGACTCCGCACCCGCTGCATCCCCGATTTTGGCCTTGAGCTGAGCGAGGAGATCGCACGCCGACGGCTGTGGCCCTTTCTTCGGCGGATTCGACAAACGGGGCGGAGCCATCCTTGACAGCGGCGTGTCCCACTGGGGCCACGAAACTGGCGGGAAAGGGGTTGTGCAGCTCCTTACTGCGGCGATTCAGCCCAAACTCCTCGGGCACCTCTCCACGGCTTCTCGTCCGGGACCAGCGTCGCATCGCAATGCAAGCAACACATCCGAGTCTTGAAATTCCACCTGTACCTGCACGACTGCACGACGAGCAGTGATTGAAGCCTTTCGCATCCTTGGGCATGGGCTCCTGCATGAGCTCACAGAAAGAGATCTGTCCCTGGGGACAAGGTGTATCGGATGTGTGGCCGCCTGGCTGGAACTGCCAGAGCAAGCTGGTGGGGCCGTTCCTCCCCTTGCCACAATCTCATGTCCTCGAGCAACGCCTCCGGACTTGAGCCAAACTTGCTATGGAAAAGGAGGAGGAAGAGGAGGAGGAGGAGGAGGAGGAGGAGGAGGAAGAGGATGAGGAGGAGGAGGAGGTGCTGGGGCATTGAGAGGGGGACTTGGACAGGACTTGAACAAGGAAGACTTGAGGACGTGCTGTGGCATTGGGAGTGGGACCAGGCGAGGAAGAAGGGCGTGACGTGGGGGAGTGGCGGATCATTCGGACACGGGCTTCTCTGGCCCAGTCCCAGATTTCGGACGGGGCTACGATGAGGATAAGAAACCGTTTCAGACCGTTTCTGAGAAGGCCGCGGCGCCCGAGACACCTTTCAAACCCGACGATTCTCAGGGATTCTCGATTAACCCTCACCCGAATTTTATCCTCGTCCTGTCTTCGTCTTAGATACCGAGCGCGACTCGACCGCTGGCCAGTCATTCGGACACGGGCTTCTGTCGCCCAGTCCTGGACCCTGAGACTCTCTGCAGGACCAGTTCTTCATCCCTCAATGAGCGCGTTCCACTACTCACAGAGGGCCTGCTCGCAAACGTCCTGAAAAATAGATGCTCGCCTCGAGGTAGCGGGTCGTAAATTTCGGGGGTGGACAGAACCCCCAGCAGCGACACGCCGATTGGTGAATTGTCCGCTTTCGGTTCTCGAGAGGGCGCCGTGGCCGTCGTTTTCCAGGCTTGCGCCCGCCAGGTTCGTGCCCGAGGTCGTTTTCACTAAACCACGTTTTACTAGAGGGGGACCTGTCCATCCCCGAACATCTCGGCGGATCCAGGCTCTGTGCGGGCAGCTGCTTTGCGAGCAGTGGGGCGCGCTCCTCTGATCCCGAGCCGCTTCCCGACGGCCCCGGGCGCCACGAGGCACGGCGGCGCACCCCCGGGTTCCTTTTCCACCGCGGCCCTCTGCCGTCGTGCTGTATTCGGGGGTGGACAGACCTCCTACCCTGACACGCCGATTAGCGAGTTGGCCGTTTTCGGTTCGCGAGAGGGCGTCGCGGCCGTCGTTTTTGCGGGTCCAGGGCCGGCGGTTCCGGTCCCAGACCGTTCCCAGATGGTCTGGTACCGGAAATTTTCGGTAGCGATTTCGACGCGCCCCGAATTTCGGTAGCGACCGGATCTTCGTTTGAGGGCGTTGAAATAGCGGATTTCAGAACGGTCTGATACCGGTATTGGGCGCTACATTTCGGTATTTCGGTAGCGACCGATCTCTGCGGAGCGCTACCGGAAATTTTCAGTAGCGGACCATCAGGATTTTCACTGAAGGGAGGTTTACCAAAGGGAGGTTTGTCCCCCGCCGGTATATCCATTCGGCAGGATCGTTGCGGTCGCCTGTTCCGCTCTTCGTGGCTTCTCTCGCGTCGGCGCGCCGCGTCGTGCAGCTCTCGGCCCGTTTCCACGATCGAGCGGGCTGGCCGTGCAAGAGCTTCCCGCGCGAGTGCTCAAGGACTTACTCCAGATTTCGTAATAAAGGGAGGGGGGTCTCATTTCGGGGGGGGGTCTCTTCCCAGCTATCTTGGAGGGCCTGGGGGGGCCTGGGGACGATGTCTTGGAGGGTTCTCCCACGGGGGGGGGGTCTGAAATGGCTTGCCTTGGAGGGTCCAGACCCCCTCCCTTCTAATACGAAATCTGGACTTGGCCGTAGCGTCATAGATCATCGCGCCACGCTGATTTTGGTTCGGGCTTGCAGGTCTCGAGACGTGGCCGCACGTGCAGGCCGTCTGTCGAGAGGAGGGCGCGCAGCCCTCTGCCGGAGCGATGGCTATCCATGCGGGCTGTTGCCTCGCGGAGTTCTTGGCCATGACGATATTCGTGTCTGTCTGTTGCGGGGCTGCGACTGGCGTTGCGGGCATGGATGGGTGGATACAGCAGGTGTCGCTCACCTTCGGGATGTGCATCTACGTGCTGGCGACCACCTTCGAGCGCTTCGGGCTCCAGTGCAACTGCGCTGTGACCTTCGCGCTCGCCATTGCGAAGCTCCTGAACATTGAGGGATGCCCGGACATGTGTCCCGTCCAGGCCGTGGCAAACTTCGTGTCTCAGCTGCTCGGCTCGGTCGTCGGGGCTTCCATCGTGGCGGTGATCCGGGAGCACGAGAGCGACAACACCATGACGCTGGGCAGCAACACCCTCGGGGAGGGCATCGGCGCCGGGGAGGCGTTCGTCGGCGAGGTCCTCGGCACCTTCGTGCTCGTGTACCTGGTGTTCCAGACGGTCACGGCGAAGGAGCCCGTGCCCGTCCGCCTGGCCGCCCTGCCCATTAGCATGGCCGTGTACCTCGCGCACTCCCTCCTCATCCCAGTGGACGGGTGCTCCATCAACCCGACCCGCTCCTTTGGGCCGGCGCTGATAGCAAGCGTCCGCCTCTCCGGGGTGGAGGGCTCCGAGGACCTGGTCACGAAGATCTGGGAGGACATGTGGGTCTTCTGGCTGGGCCCGCTGTGCGGAGCGGCCTTGGCGGTCGGCGTGCACGTGATGATGGCCAGTGTGGACAAGCAGACTCAGACACCGCCCCAGCAGAGCGAGGATGGGAAGAACAAACCAGTAGAAGTGCCGGACGGCGTGATTATTGGAACAACCGCGTCGCCAGGGCCCCGACCCACGTCAGAGACAATCAAGGACAGCGAATGATTCGGCCGTCTTTTTTGCCGCCAGCGAGCGTTTTTCCACCAGGCCAGATGATTCCTCTCGGTCCTGAGACCGCGATGGAGGGCCGCGGCAAGCCACTTTTACTGCCCGCATGCGATCAGTCCAGCGCTGGAGGCAGCGCTGGACAAGCGGGCTGGCACTAGCGACGCTGGCGCGCGTTTTCTCGATACGCCTTCGACCCTGCATCAATGCGGGCTGGGGGACACTGCTTGCCAGCAGTGGGCCAGCATGTCGGCCATGCCAGAAGGTACCTCCCCTGCGAGGGAGCGAGCCTTTGGCCTCTCCCCGGGGAACAGGAGGAGGGGGAGGGGGAGGGGGAGG
>CAUYUJ010003895.1:34410-36910 GCA_963575745.1 Prorocentrum cordatum
GCCCCGCCTCCTTCCCTCTTCCCTGCCCGTCCCTGACCCCCTGCCCCCCCACGTTCACCTCGATGCGGTCGGTCCGCTTCGATGCCGGTGCTGCCCGACCCAGCCCGATTCGACTCCAAAGTGCCGACGAGCGGATGCGGTCTGATGCCTGTCGGGCGGGTGGTAATGCGGGGTGACCTAAACTGGGGGTGAAGGAACTTACCCGAAAAAGGGCCCTTCGGGGCGCCTCTTGGGCCCCAGCGGGCTCCAGAAGGGGCACCGACGGGCCCTTTTAGGGCCCTTGTCTTCACCTTCCATGCAGGCCACCCCCCACTACCACCCGCCCAAGCCTGCTTGGTGGTCGTTGTGCCCCCTGGCGTGGCCGATCCGAGCCGATCCCGGGAAGCGCTTCCGACCACGACCGGGCCTCCGGTTGCCCGTGCAGGCCGGAGTGCCGCTCACTGGCCCCCCTGGTGTGGTCCCTCCTGGGACTTAGTGGGCCCTGGAAACGACAGGGCCGTTTCTTTACCCGTTCCGTTTTGCTGTTTCTCTGCCGGTGCCGACGCCGTTGTTTTACCGGTTCCGTCGCCGTTCTTCTACGGGTTCCCGCTCCGGTTCCAATCCTGGAGCCGTTTCTGTTGCCGTTTCCGGTCGCCGTTTTTTGACGTTTCCATCTTCAAGGGTCACTTTTTCGGAAACGGTGAAAAAGCGGCCCTGCCGTTTCCGGGGCCCACCAAGTCTTGGGAGTTTCAGAGGGGCCCAGAACTTCTCGCGGTTTGGAAGCGGCTTCGTCCAGATGTCGTCGCATCTGGTCGGCACAAGCAATCTGGACGAAAGGGTGAGGAGTGGTGGCCGAGATCTGGGCGGCATCCTGCCGAAATCACGCCTATGAGGGGGCCGCGGAGGTCCACCACAGAGGTGCCCACGAAGGCGCCCGCTGGGCCCCCGGCAGAGCCCGGTGCAGCCCAGCTGGCCGAGACGCGCGCGCGCGCCAGTGGGGGGCGGGGGTCACGGGCCGAGGCCGCCCGCTGTGGCCGTGCGCCCCGCAGGCCTCCACGGCGGCATATTGCAGAAAGGTCCGCGCGGAGTTTTGGTCGCCCCGTTCGAAGGAGAAGCAACGGCATACAGCGAAGGAGAAAGCACGGAGTACACATAAGAGTGAGGGGGCCGAACAGTCATTCGCTGTCCCTGTGTGCGTGGCTGAAGTGGGGATCCGTGGTGAGGATTCTGCTTGTTGCGCTGTTGCGATGTTTTTGTTGTCCGTCTGTTATCGTCGTCCCACCCCGCGACCCACCTGCGACCCACCCCGCGACCCATCCCGCGACCCACCCCGCGACCCACTCCGCGACCTACCCGCGACCCACCCCGCGACCCACCCGCGACCCAACCTGCGACCCACCCGCGACCCACCCCTCGACCCACCCGCGACCCACTCGCGACCCACCCGGCGACCCATCCGCGACCCAGCCGCGACCCACCCAGCGACCCACCCGCGACCCACACGCGACCCACCCGCGACCCAACAACGACCCAGCCGCGACCCAGCCGCGACCCATTTGCGACCCATCCGCGACCCACCCGCGACCTACCCACATTGATGTAACGAAAAAATCAGCGCCTGCGGCGGGCTCGTTGTATGATTTGTGAAACTTTGGCGCCTGCGGCGGGCTTCTCCAGAATCTCGCAGACTGCCGACATCCCCACCGCCAGGTGTTACGTAAACTGTTGGCGCTCCGCGCGGATTCCTTGGATCCGGGCTGGGCCCCCCTGGCGCAAATTTTGAGAGATGAAGGTGTGTTTTCTCTACTTAATCGGGCTGTAGGCGAGCTACGGAGCTGGGAAGCACAGCAATCGATAGGAACTCATCAGAAGCGCTAGTCTAAAGCGCCTAGACGCCTGAGATCGGTCTGCTACCTCAGCTGCAACCAAAAACTATTTGCACTCTTCAATTTTTCGAGAGACAACGATGGTTTTCTCTACTTCACCAGGGCAGTAGGCGAGTTACGGGGCTGCGATATACACCTTCGACAGGAAATGATCAGAACTATTCGCCTGCAGCATCGAGTCTGCTACTAGAGCTGCGACTCAGCGCGGATCCAAGAAATCCGCGCGGAGCTTCGATCGTCTCGGGCGGGTGGTGCTGGGGGATGACCCGAACGGTGTGTGAAGAAAAGACTGCCCTGGGGTCGCCCCCCATTGCCACCCGCCCGACGGCCCCCCATTACCACCCAATCCCTGGCGGCGCCGCCCGAGACGCGCTCCGCGCGCCGGAGAGGGGGTCCAGCGCAGATCCAAGACATCTCTGCGCGGACCGGCGGAGGCTTGTGCTTGTGCCGTGTGGCTCCTCCTCGGAGCCTTCGGCCTTCTGAGGCTCCAGCTGGGCCCCGGGTCGTCAGAAGCAGCGGCTCGGGATGAGGAGCCGGTCCCAGGGAAAAGGCCCATGACCTTCTCTTTTAAGGCTGGGACAGTAGTCGCCCACCCCCTTGAATCCGCTGGGGGGGTTGGGCACGTGCTGTCGGAC
>CAUYUJ010003895.1:41910-44410 GCA_963575745.1 Prorocentrum cordatum
TTGTTGGGTATCTTTCATGGTTCGTCCAAGATCCGCCTGTAGGGGCACATGCCCGACCTGATAGCGGCAGGAGGGCCACGACAATGGTGAGGAGGGCGGGCGAAGCGGGGCGACGTGTCCCCGCGGCGCGCACGTCGACGCATCCGCTGGAAATCTGCATCTGAGTCGACGTCGCCGCGAAGACCCGGCACGGCAACGAGCTTCGCAGGCGCAGAGGTTGACGCCAACACCAATATCGCCGCCTCCTCCTCCTCCTCCTCCTCCTCCTCCTCCTCCTCCTCCCCCTTCTCCCTCTCCTCCTCCTCCTCCTCCTCCTCCTCCTCCTCTTCCTCCTCCTCCTCCTCCTCCTCCTCCTCCTCGGCGGTGTTCCTCCACCGTGGGAAGATGATCCCGATCTCGGTGGGCTGGGCCGAGTTCTCCTGCAGGCTGGGCCGAGTTCTCCTCCTCCTCCTCCTCCTCCTCCTCCTCCTCCTCCTCCTCCCCCTTCTTCCTCCTCCTCCTCCTCCTCCTCCTCCTCTTCCTCCTCCTCCTCCTCCTCCTCCTCCTCCTCGGCGGTGTTCCTCCACCGTGGGAAGATGATCCCGATCTCGGTGACGGTAGTAATCTTCTGGCTGCCGAGGTAGCCGAAATATTGCCACCAGCACCGAAATCTAGGATCATCGTCCCCCTGTGGAGCTCGAGGTAAGATGATCCAAATACGTAGACCCTCGGCCACCAGCCGAGGACGCAGCAGGTTTCGACGCTCGTCGCAGCCCCCTGCTCGCGCAGCGCGCCCCAGACAGGCGAGATAGGGCAACCGTGCCCTGCGACGGGAATCTTTCTAATGCAGTTCGCTCGCACACCATCCACAGACTCAAGCAATGTGGATCTTTTGCTTCCCCGAAGTCGATGGATGAAAAACAAGGCAACCCCCTGCGTTGGTGTTGGTGCCCATTTTCAGTCCTCCAAGAACTTCAAGAGGGAAAGAAACACACAGACACAATTAATCGTCGATTCCCCAGAAAATATGGGGAACTATGGGAAGTGGGGGGGAAGACACAAACCCAGAAAATATGGGAAACTATGGTGACTCGTTATATTTGTGTGTATCCTCTTGCACAGCGCCAGAGTGGGACCCCCGCGCCGTGGCTCTCTGCCCCGAGCTCCCCCGCCCCAGCGCCCCAGCGGAAGCCCCGCCCACCGCCCCCTCGTCCACGAACGTATTCCTCGTCGCACATCCCCCCCCGTCCCGCGTCCCCAGTGCCAGAGTGGGACCCCTGCGCCGTGGCTCTCTGCCCCGAGCCTCCCCGCGTCCCCAGCGCCCCAGCGGGGGACCCGCCCACTGCCCCCTCCGCCACGAACGCTTTATTCCGCGTCGCGCACCCCCCCTCCCCCCGCGTCCCCAGCGCCAGATTGGGACCCCCGCGCCGTGGCTCTCTGCCCCGAGCCCCCCCGCGTCGCCAGCGGCCCAGCGGGAGCCCCGCCCACTGCCCCCTCCGCCACGAACGTTTTATTCCGCGTCGCGACGCACACCACCTCCCCCACCTCCCTCCCCGCGTCCCCAGCGCCCCAGTGGGGGCTCCGCCCCGTGCCCCCTCCGCCCCGACAATTTTATTCCGCGTCGCGACGCACACCACCTCCCCCCCCCACCAGTCCCCAGCGCCCCAGTTGGACCCCCGCCCCGTGGCCCTCTGCCCCAAGCCCCGCCCAATGCCCCCTCCGCCCCGACCATTTTGTTCCGCGTCGCGACGCACACCACCTCCCCCCCCTCCTCTCCGCGCCCCCAGCGCCCCAGTGGGACCTCCGCCCCGTGCCCCCTCCGCTCCGAGCACTTTATTCCGCGTCGCGACGCACACCACCTTCCCCCCCCCTCCCCACCTGGGATTTGGGCCCCGTTGCTGGGCCCCGAGGGGCGATGTCTTGCCCCCTCTTCCCCCCTCCTCCTCCACCTCCTCCTCCTCCCCCTTCCTTTTTGTGCAAGCAAGAGCCATGGCACACGTGCCACTTGTTTATTTGAGTGTCCCTTCAGAACTGCCTGCGCGCCGGCCGTCCGCCTCTGGGCCTGCGTGGCGCACCGGGCGCTCGGCAGCGAGCCGAGCGCGGGCGGGCGCCCACTACCCCCGGGCCGCACGGCAGCTCCCGCCATAGGAAGGTCCGGAAGGGGGGACAGAACCACAGACACACACACACACGCACACACACAAACACACACAAACACACACAAACACACAAACACACAAACACACAAACACACAAACACACAAACACACAAACACACAAACACACAAACACACAAACACACAAACACACAAACACACAAACACACAAACACACAAACACACAAACACACAACACACACACACACACAAACACAAACACACAAACACACAAACACACAAACACACAACACACACACAAACACACAAACACACAAACACACAAACACACAAACACACAAACACACAAACACACAAACACACAAACACACAAACACACAAACACACAAACACACAAACACACA
>CAUYUJ010003895.1:49410-69410 GCA_963575745.1 Prorocentrum cordatum
GATACCCCAGGAGATGGCCAGGGCTTAAAGCAAAACTTCAGAGAACAGCGTCGCTTCGCTTCGCTTCGCTTGGCTCAAGTCGGGCCTGTCTTCCTGCAGGGGGATTTCCGACGAAATATAAAAACACACCCCCAAGATAGTCAAAACAGAATCCGAAAATAGCCTGGGGACTTTTTTTGGGGGGTATTGTTTGACCTTTCTGGGGCATTTTTGGTATTATATTTTCATTTGTTCGTCGAAAATCCCCCTGTAGGGGGACAGGCCCGACATAACGCTTGGCTTCGCTTCCTCGCGCCTGGGTCGTGGGGGCCGATCCATGGAGAGGAGGCACGCTGCCAAGTAGCTCCCAGATGTCGGAAGCATGCTTCAGACATGCTTTGTTTGTGCAATGTGGTGTAAAAACATGCTTGAAACATGTGTAGACCATGTTTTACACATGTTGAACACATCTTTACTTCAATGATCTGATTGTTAGAGTGTCCATTGTCATGGCATCCACAACGCTCGGGTCGGGGTTGGCGGGGCCCGGGCCTCGAGCGTCTCGAGGGGTTGTCGGCTCCCAGAGAGGGCCTCAGGGACCAGCGCGTCTTTGGATGTCGAAGTCGACTTCCAGAGAGCACACACACACACACACACACACCTGTTTTTCGGGAGTCGGTCTCGACATCCGCTACCAGACTGCGTGCTTCTAGGAGTCGAGGTCGCCTTCCAGTCGCGTGCAGTCCTCTCATTCTTTGGAAGTCGAGCTCGCCTCTCGAACCAACACGCTGCTGGCCTCGGCGCAGCCTCGCCCTCCGGCGGAACGGGGGGCGGTAGGCTGGCGGACGTATCGAGCTGCGGCGGGCCCGCTGGTGGCAGCCTGCGGCAGGTCGGCGGCAGGTCGGAGGAAGGCGGCGGGAGCCGTCGGAGGAGGAGGAGGAGGAGGAGGAGGAGGGGGAGGAGGAGGAGGAGGAAGAGGAGGAGGACGACGAGGAGGCCGAGACGTCAGCATGTTCGGGTGCAGCGTTCCCGGAATCGGCTGCATCGCCGCGAGTTTTCGGATCCTTTCCCTCCCGCGTGGGCCCCTCTCTCGGGCTCGCCCCGGCCGTCCCCGGAAGGTCGGAGGAGGGCGGCGGGAGGAGACGTGAGACGTCAGCATGTTCGGGTGCAGCGTTCCCGGAATCGGCTGCATCGCCGCGAGTTTTCGGATCCTTTTCCCTCCCGCGCGGGCCTCTCTCGGGCTCGCCCCGGCCGTCCTCGGAAGGTCGGAGGAAGGCGGCGGGAGGAGACGTGAGACGTCAGCATGTTCGGGTGCAGCGTTCCCGGAATCGGCTGCATCGCCGCGAGTTTTCGGATCCTTTCTCTCCCGCACGGGCCCCTCGCTCGGCCGGGGCGAGAACGCGGCTCCAGGGGGACGGGGATTCGGATTCCGGGGGGCCCGGACCTTCGGACCGAGAGAGAGAGAGAGAGACATATATATATATATATATCTTTATATATATATATGTATAGCTATACATATATATATATATATATGTGTGTATAGATGTAGCCATGTTTGTAGTTGTATATATATTTATGTATCGAGGTCGTTTCGGGGAGGGTACCCTGGTGAAATCTCCGTGTTTGCTGGGTGTTCCTGTGCCTCCTGGGGCGGGTGCCCTTGGATGTTTGGTTATGTTTGGCTTGGCCGACAGCGGGCCCCATGCTCTGCGCATCGAGCATAGAAGGGCCCCTAATCCCAATCATGCAATGAAGACGTGGCCTCACTGAAGCCCCGTCTTGAGAGTAGAACAACTATGGGAGGTGTGGTCCGATCAATCTGCAGAAAGGACCCCCTATCCCCAATGTTTTTGGCCCTCCTGCGTCAGGTCCCCCCAAGGGGTTGGGGGTCCTTTTTTGGCCAATCATCTTCTGGTCCAGATCCGATGGTAGTGGGAAACACGAACAAGAACCCCTAGCCAACAAGCCCAGGTCCGACGGCCCTTTGATTCGCAGAGGTATCGAACCAAACCGCCCATGCTTCTTATCCCTCGTCTGAAGACGGGGACCTCAGCGAGGCCGCGTCCTCACTGTCTTGTTCGGGTTCGGTGCCCTCCCACTAGTCTTAAGTCGGGCCTGTCCCTCTACAGGGGGGATATTCAAAAACAGTTAAAAAATAGTCTGGGGACTATCTTTTGATATTTTTTGGCCATTCTGAGGCATTTTTTGAACCTTTAAAAAAAAAATCGCCGCAAATCCCCCTGTAGGGGGACACGCCCGACTTAACACTGGCCTCGATGGATGGCCCAGGGCCGGCCGTCGTGGAGAGCGCACGCGCGGTGTCGGAGGCCCGGGGGCCGGCGGGAGGAGTGCCGGGCCCCGTCTGCCTGCCCGGGGGGGGGGGGGGGGGCCCTCGCGGCCACGGCCAGGCGCAGCCTGCGAGGCTGCGCAGGAGGGTGCTCAGGCTAGAAGGAAAGGAGGAATCGGAATCTGAAGCGCACTAGTAGTCATAACGGGAAGGAGAGGAAGAGGACGGATGCTAACAATTATGTTGAATAGTTACAATAATATTGATAGGAATACGGTTGGGGCGTTGACCTAAGGACCCCTAGATAAGGAACGAGGCCCCTTTTTCCCATACTTACACTTCGAGTTCCCATCGGAACCCTAAGCAAAACCAAAGGCGAACTGCAAAACAACTAAGGAACACCGAGCCCCTCCCCAACGAAAAGGGTTCCTTCCTCAGCGCCCCGACTGTAGCCATAATGCTGATATCACGAATCATCATACTAACCATCGTCTGGATACTAATAACAAGAAGAAGAACCAGCACCAGCATGCATATGCCACCGTGCCGTCAGTTCCGGCGCGCGGCCCTGCGTCTTGGGGGGGGCGCCGAGGCCACCAGGGCAGACGCCGCCTCGGGCGCGGCGGGCTTGCGGTATAGGGCTTGCTGCGGCGCCCGCATCGTTCCTGTGGGGCGCGACGCAGGGCTTGCCGTGGGCTTGCCGTGGTGACGGCGTCGCCCGCCTCGGCGCGTCGAGAACAAACGGCGCGGCGACATAGACCTTCGGAGGCCCTCGCGGATTTTCCCGGGGCGGCGCGCGTGGGCTCCCGGGGGCGCCTCCGGCGCCGCTCCTGGCCGCCAGCTCCGCGCGCCAGGGAGGGGGGGCTCCAGCGCCGGTCCAAGGAGTCCGCGCCGCGGAGCTTCGGATGCTCGTGTCCGGGCAGTTCTGACTCGCGTCTAGTCGGCGGCGAACCCGGGGTGGGGGGGGGAAGTGAGAAGGAGGAGGCCTTCTCAGAAGGCTCGGGAGCCCTCAGGCCCTCTGAGCAGTTTCCGAAGCCTCCGCCAGGGGGCACGGACAACTTCTCCAGAAAGGCCGGAGGGCTCCCTTCTTAGAAGCCCCGCCGCCCTCCGAGAGGGCCTTCTCCTTCTCGCTCCCCCCCCTCGCTCGCCGCCGTTCTAGGGGCGTCGGGACTTCTCGTGAGCGGAGGGAGGAGGGAGGAGGGAGGAGGGAGGAGGGAGGAGGGAGGAGGGAGGAGGGAGGAGGGAGGAGGGAGGAGTGGGGCCGACCCCCGGCGGGGTGGGGAAGCAGCTGCCTCGCGCGCGGCGGCCGGGCGTTTTCCGGGCCTCGGGCCCGGGGGGGGGCCGCCACGCAGGCGCGCCCAGGACAGAGTGACCGGGTCCTTCGTGATCCGGCGAGGGCATCTGTACACCACCACTCCTCCTCCTCCTCCTCCTCCTCCTCCTCCTCCTCCTCCTCCTCCTCCTAGCTTCGAGCGGCGGGCGCCGAAGGCATCTATACACCACCACCGTGCCAGGCCAGGGCCATCCTGGGCCCTAGGATGGTGTATCGACCCTCCCGGCTCGGCCAGGAGGGCGTAGACACCATCCTGGGGCCCAGGATGGCCCTGGCCTGGCACGGTGGTGGTGTATAGATGCTTTCTGCGTGTCGTGATCCATTCGTGCTCGCGTCGTCACGACATCACGACGCGAGGTTTTCCAGACATGGCCGCGTCGTTCAAAGTCACGACGCGAGGTCGTCGGCCGTTTTCGGCCCCTGGGGGCCCTCAGCGGGCCCCCGGGGCCGTCAACAGAATTGTTCGTGATGAGAAGTTCGGTCTTGGGGAAAGGGTAGGGGTTTCTGGGGACCCCGTGTTGAGTGGTCTCTCCTCCCCTCCCTCCGCCTAATTCAAGCTTAGCGCGGCCCGCTTAGCTTCGACCGGAAGAGGTGCGCTCTCGACCCGCGGATCAAAACAGTGTTGAGAAATCTGGGGATGTGGGTCGAGAGCGAGCTCCAGGGGCCCACGCCTTGAAGCGAAACGCTCCCCGGGATCTGGCTGGGGGTGTATGCGCCGCCACAAGGCGTGCACATGTGCAAGGTTCTGCCTGAGGGGATGTCTGGTGGTGGTGGTGGTGGTGGTGGTGGTGGTGGCACATTTTTCGGCGGCGAGCGAGGGAGGACAATGAGAAAGAGAAGGCCTTCTCAGAAGGCGGCGGAACTTCTCAGAAGCCCCCGCGCCTTCTGAGAGGTTTTTTGTATCCTCTGGGAAGGCTGAGGAAACTTTTCATAAGGCCGGGGGACTTCCGAGCCTTCTGAGAAGGCCCTCTCCTTCTCGTTTCCCCCCTGGGCGCGCCGACTATTTATTTGTTTTTGTCTTGTTGGGTCACTGGATGCTTCTAGGACCTCTGGAGACCTCGAGGAACATCCGGAAGAGTGACCCTTCTTCCTCCGTTCTTTTCTCTTCCGCTTTCTCCTCCCCCGCCCTTTCGGGAGAAACCTCAAAGTCGAACTTGCTTGTTGCTCAGACGATTTATTTGCGCCCGCGTCCAGCCGTTCCGCTTCGTGTCCCGTTCGCGGAGCGCTGGCTGATGCAGCTTCTGCCTCTCGAAGGCCTGTGAGGAAGAGGAGGGCGGATCGAATGGGGGGTGGGAGGGCTTCTGTGGATTTCTCGGGGAGAGTCCCCAAGGTGGGCCTGCGAGGAGCACAGGGGACTGCTGGGTCGCTGGCCCTTGCGTCGCTCGCCTCCACCGACGGGGAAAAAGGGGCCTGCCGCCAGGTTCGGTGGCGACCCCGTGGCGCTGCGTCCCACCGTCCGCGTCCGCGAGGCGCCCGCCCACGCGGCGATTTGGCTGCGCCGCCGTCGCCGCTGCCGCCGCTGGCGCCGCTGCCGCCTTCGCCGCCTTCGCCGCTCGTCGTCGTTCACCGTCGTCGCTGTTGGCGCCTTCGTCCACTCCACCGTCGTCGTCACCTGGGTGGGGGGAGGAGGGCTCCAGCAAGCTTGTAGTCGCTTGGTGCTGTTCCACGTGTGTCGATCACCTCAACTCGCACAGGGTGTCGCGGAGTTCCTGGGAGCCCTCCACTTCTTCGACTGATGGCGAGGAGAACGTTGAGGATGAGGGTGAGGGGGGTGAGGAAGATGAGGATGAGGGGGGAGGAGGATGATGATGTTCCATGTGTTCGAGGATGAGGATGAGAGGGGGGGTGGGGAGATTCGAAGATTCATGCAAGAGGCGGAGGAGGGATGATGAGAGAGGAAGTTTGGGGTGGGGGTGGTGGTGGTGGGGGGGTTCAAGGCGGTTCTGCGGGCCCCCTGCTTGGAAGCCCGTTCTGGCCGCCCCCCCCCCCCCGCGCGACGGTTGTGCAACGTGTTTGGTAGACTTGGGGAAGCAAATATCGCACCCCTTTTCGGCGAAACTACATCGCTTCTCGCCCCTGGAAGTGACATCCCATCCCCAGGCCCCTCATCGCGGGATCCCACCAAGGTCCGTAAAGGAATCCAGCAGGACGTGCTTGAAGGGGAGTCTCGGAGAGTGAAAGAGTCCCTGGGAGCTTAAGGATTGACCATGGAAATTCGATCGAGGATGGAGGTTGGATGGATTGTTTGCGGATGGTAGCCACATAAGCTTTCGGGCCTATCCAATGGTTTCCCCGACCATTTTATGGTTTTGAGTCCTCGTTTTGAAGGGACAGTGCCCCGCGTCCTCCTCTCTCCTCTCTCCTCTCCTCCTCCCCCTACTCCCTTCTCCAATCCCTCCCTCTGCCCTCCGCATGTCAACCATTTCGGCACACCCCTCACGCGCTTCGTGACCCCATAGGAAGATCCAACGAAGGCCCCAGAGGGAGTGTTGGCATGTGGGCGTCGCGCCCGTTTCGGCACACTCCTTATCGCGATTCGTGGCCCCATGGGGCGCTCCACCCAAGGCCGCAGAGGGAGTGTTCGCATGTGGGCGCCACGCCTCCCCGCCCAACTCCCCATTTCGGCTTGACCCTCTCGCGTTTCGCGGCCCCATGGGGAACCTACCGAAGACCCTACCCTCAGCTGGTAGAGCTCCCATGGGGCCACGAAGCCGTGTGAGGGGTGTGCCAACGTGGGTTCGGTGGCCGCATGCGAGCGCTGGCATCTGGGCCGTCGCTGGAGCTCCTTCTGGGGCCACGGAACGTGTGAGAGGTGTGCCAGCATGGGTGTGGTGGCCGCATGCGAGCGCTGGCATTTGGGCCTTCCGTGGGGCTCCATATTGAGCCACGCAGCGTGTGAAGGGTGTGCCAGGATGGGCGCGGCGTGCGCATGCGAGCGCTGGCATCTGGGCCTTCGATGGAGCTCCGTACGGGGTCACGAAGCGTGTGAGAGGTGTGCAAAAAAAATGGTGTGGTGGCCGCATACGAGCGCTGGCATTTGTGCTTTCCGTGGGGCTCCCTATTGGGCTACGACGCGCGTGATGGGTGCGCCAAAATGGGCGCTGTGGCCGCATGTGAGCGCTGGCATTTGGGCGTTCGGTGGGGCTCTCTACGGGGACACGGAACGTGTGAGGGGTGTGCCACAATGGGTGCGGCGGCTGCATGCGAGCGCTGGCATGCGGGCGGGCTGTGCCAAAATTGGTGCGGTGGGCGCATGCGAGTGCTGGCAGCGGTGGGCGCATGCGAGCGCTGGCATCTGAGCATTCGATGGGGTTCCCCATGGCGCCTCGAGGCGTGTGAGGGATGTGCAAAATGTTTACGGTGGGCGCATGCGAGCGCTGGTATGCGGACCGTTGGTGGAGCTCCCTATGGGGCCGCGAAGCGCGTGAGAGGTGTGCCAAAATGGGCGCGGTGGCCGCATGCGAGAGAGCGCTTGCATTTGGGTCTTCGGGGGAGTTCCCTATGGGGCCACGAACCGTGTGAGGGGTGTGCCAAAGTGGGTTCGGTGGCCGCATGCGAGCGATGGCATCTGGGCCTTCGGTGGGTCTCCCTACGGGGCCACGAAGCGCGTGAGGAAAGACCGCGTTCTGTGGTCGCTTGGAGGGGGGGGGTTGGAACCGGACCCCCCCCCTGGACGGGGGGGGGAGTTCGAACCCCTCCCTCTTCCGTGATGGAGGGGAAGGGGGGTTGGTTCGAACCCCCCCCCCTGCTTCCCCTCCCCCTCATCCCCTACTTCTCCTCTCTCCCTCTCCTAGGGCCGGCGCCTGCGTCGGCGGCGGCTGGCGGCGTCGGCGGGGACGACGACTTCCTTTTCTGGGCCGGCGCCGGCGAATGCGGCGGCGGGCGGCGGCGGCGGGGAGCGTCGACGAGGACGACGGCAACGACGATGATGACGACGACGACGCTCCGCCACCGTGCCTTTGTTTTGGGTCAGAGTCCTGACGGATGCCTCTTGGGGTCTCGTCGGAGGTCTCTCGGGGGTCTCTGGAAGGGCATTTGTGCAGCCTCCTGGTCGCCTGTTGGGCGTCTCTAGGGGCCTCTCTGAGGAGGTGGTGGTGGTGGTGGTGGTGGGCTGTGGTGGTGGTGGTGGTGGTGGTGGTGGTGTGGTTGGTGGTGGTGGTGGTGGTGGTGTGGTTGGTGGTGGTGGTGGTGGTGGTTGTTGTCGTGGTTATGGTTGCAGGTTGTGGTGGTGGTGGTGATGGTGGCGGTGGTGGTGGTGATGGTGCCGTGGTTTCTGGTGGTGGTGGTAGTTCTGGCAGTGGTGGGTTAAGGTGGTGGTGGCGGTGGCGATGTTGGTGGTGTGGTGGTGGTGGTAGTGGTTCGTGGTGGCGGTGGTGGTGGGGGGGGGTTGTGGTGGTGTCTGTGGTGGCGGTGGTGGTGATTGAGGTTGTGGTGGTGGTTTGTCGCGATGGTGGTGGTTGTGGTGGTGGTTGGTGGTGTTGTTGTTGTTGTTGTTGTTGTTGTTGTTGTTGGTGGTGGTGGTGGTGGTGGTGGTGGTGGTGGTGGTGTGGTGGTTTGTGGTGGTGGTGGTGGTGGTGGTAGTGGGTTGTGGTGGTGGTTGTGGTGGCGTTGGTTGTGGTGGTGGTGGTGGTGTGGTGCTTTGTTGTGGTTGTGGTGGTTGTGGAGGATGGCGGTGGTGGTGGTGGTGGTTTTGGTGTGGTGGTGGTTTGTGGTGGTGGTGGGTTGTGGTGGTGGCGGTGGTTTGTGGAGGTGGTGCTGGTGGTAGTGGTGGTGGCGGTGGTGGTGGTGGTGGTGTGTGGTTTGTGGTGGTGGTGTGGGATGTGCTGCTGGTATCAGTGGTGCTTGTGACGGTGGTGGTGGTGGTGGTGGTGGTGGTGGTGGTGTGGTAGATTGTGGTGGTGGTGGTGGTAGTGGTGGTGGTTTTTGTGGTGGTGGTGGTGGTGGTTGTGGTGGTGGTGGTGAGTTGTGGTGGTGGTGGTTGTGGTGGTGGTGGTGGTGGCTGTGGTGGTGGTGGTGGTGGTTGTGTGGTGGGTTCGTGGTGGTGGTGGTGCTGGGTTGAGGTGGTGGTGGTAGGTAGTGGTGGTGGTGGTGGTAGTGGTGGTAATCGTCGCTGCGTCCCCGCTGTCGGCGCTGCTGGCCGCCGCCAGCGCCGGCGCCGGCGCGGGGGGGGGTTGGCGGGGGGGGGGTGTTTGGACCCCCCTCCTTTGGCTGCCTCTGGTCATCGTCGCTGCGGCCTGCCGTCGGCGCTGCCTGCTGGCGGCCGTCAGCGCCGGCGCCTGCGCTGGCGCCGAGGGGGGTGTTTTTTGACCCCCCCCCCTGGGAGGCGGGGGGGGTTCGGGAGGGGGGGTGTTAGGGGGGAGGGGAGCCCCCCTTGTTCTGATCGACGGCGCCGAGTGTTAAGGGGGGGCCCCCCCCCGGTTCGAAACGCGCCGCCGAATGTTCCCAAGGCAAGCGCCCGTGAAACGCGCTCTCTCCGCGTGAGGGGGGGTGACGGGAGGAGGGGGGAGCGGGAGGATGAGGAGGAGCAGGAGGAGGTGGAGGAGGCGAGGAGGAGACGTGGGTTCTCTCTTCAAAACGAGCACCCAGCACCACAGGATGGTCGGGACAAATTCGGCATGCCCCTCTTGTGTTCTGTGGCCCCATGGAGAAATCGACCGAAGACAGTATTCACAGCCGTGGTACGCACAGCTGCATACGTTTGGGTCTCTCGCCCGGAACATATGACTGTCTCAGGGCTGTCTTAGGGATCTGGATTGCCTGCGAGAATCTTGAAGACTCTCTTGGGTTGTCTTACTCTGTCTTACTCCCACCGACGCAAACGAACGAACGAAATCCCGATCTGCTCAGAGGCCGTGTCCTGCTACAGGCAACGGGGCAAAGCAAATTTGGATGACAACTCGCATTGCAGTGGCTATGGCAGGCCATCAATCTTTCGACTGCGCCTGGAAGAGACAATTCAGTTGCCACTTAGAAAGCGCGTGAGCGCCCTCGAGCTCAAATGTGCTTCTCTTTCGACGCAGGGATCTTAGTCTCACCGCTGCCCCCCTGCGGAAACTGGTGATGCCTTGCTCGTTTCCAGTGCTGGCGATACCGCTCGGCGGTTCCCCCCTGCCTGTGGAATTGGTGCGTCCTGTTGTGTGCTGGGGGTAACGGGGGGCGATCGATGATTAACTCTCTGGTCCAGGGGGGCGCGCATTTCATGGCCAGAGCAATGGAATTCCACAGATTTCCAGACCACCTGTTTTTCTTCTTGTTGGTATTGCTATTGTCATTGGTCGTATTGTTGTTATTCTTATCCTTATTATTAGTCGTGCTGTTGGCATTATTTCTCTTACCAGTCTTAGCATTCATACTGTTATTACCAGTCGTCGTATTAGTATTATTCTTAATCGTATCATCCTATATTAATAACGAATAAGTTTCGTATTCTTATTTCACCATGTTCCCTGCCCCCCCCAGGCCGCGCACATGCCTCGGGTCATGATGCACCAACCCCCCTCCTCTTGGCCGCGCCTCTTCTCTTCTGCGCACCTTGGGCGAGGGCTCATTTTGTGTTGGCAGCTTTAGGGGACAGGTGGCAGGGCTGGCCAGCCAGCCTCGCAACTGGTGCTTGGGGGGCAGGATGTGCTCTGTTCTGGAGAGACACAGCGCGGCACGACAACTCGTTTCGCGCCTACATGCTGCAAGCCGATGCACAAAGATCAGCAGAATCATGCGCTCTGGGCCTTCCAGGAGCTTGCGGACGTGATGCGGATCAACCTCGAGGTGTAACGCCCAGGTAGCCGCGTGCGCCGTTGCGACGTCGATGGGCTTTGGAATCTTGCTGCCGTGGGTATACGTACCGCTGCCGCACTGCACCAAGGAACGGCTGGCACCATGGGGAACCTGCGAGATGACGTGAAGAGGCCGCGGGGCCAGCCCAGTGGGGGCTCGCGCGCTCAGCCCCGAGGGCCGCGCGCTCACCCACGAGGGGTAGGAGGACCGCGCCGCTGAGGGGCTCGAGCTTCTCCACCCCGACGTCGCCGGTGCCTCCGCGATGCGGCGCGATCGTGCAGCCCCAGACGGGGTCGCGCTCGGAGTGAAGTCAGTCGGCCCGCGCCTCCTGTCGGGAGGCGCCAGCGGTGGGCCGAGGGCGCGGCTGTCGGTGGAGTTGGGTGGGGGGTGGTGCTGGTGGCGTTTCGGGGGTTGCCGGCGGCATCGCTGCCCCACCGTGTCCCTGGCTTTGCGCTCCTCGTTCTGCATCCCCCGGTCCCCCTGGGCCTCGTGGTGGGGTGCTCAGGAGGCCATCCGGGCCTCCCCGGAATTCTCAGGGACTCCTTCTTGGCAACGCCCGAGGTGGTGGAAGTGGTGGTTGTGGTGGTGGTGGTGGCGGGCAGGAGGCCGTGGGGGCGGTGGCCGTGGACGCAGGCTGAGACCATGGTGGTGGTCGGGCTGCTGAAGTCGATGCGGGAGCTGCAGCTGCTGAGCGCCAACGAGTACCTCTACGAGGCGCTCCGGGAGGCCCCCGCCAGCCGATGGGTGCGGGGGCTGCGCAGGAGAGCTCGTCAAAGTCGTCACCATCGCGAGGCTCATTCCGATCCGACCGGTCCGATTCGATATCGATTCTGGCTGACCCGATCCGATTCGATTCCGATGTTCCGACGATTTGATGCGGCCCGATGTTTGCCTGGCGTTGATCTTCGCTCCAAGACTTCGACCCCTTGCCGATGCAGCCTGGTTCGATGCACACTTCGATTCGATACAATTTTTCCGACTCGAATGCTGTCTCATCTTGCCATCGTTATTACCATCATCGTCATTCTCATTACCAGCATTGTTCTCTCAAAGTCAGTATCAGGCTCCAGTTCTTGGTCATCTATCATCGAGGACAAAAGAAGCCCGAACACTAATATCATAGTGTAGACATGGCCTCATGTGGGCCCCCGTCTTTGCATCCGGGATAATTGCTAGCTCTACGCGGCGTGGTTTGGCACATCTGCAGAACGGATCCCGTATCCCTTATGTTTTGGCACTCCTAACCTACGTCCCCTCCCAAAGGGGTAGATGTCCTTGTATGGATGATCGATGTGGCTGCTGGTAAGCGCACGCATGGAACACTGCGGAAACAGATGGATGTCCTGCTCCCAGGCTCGGCTCTGCCAGTGCACTGTCTCTCCTTTTACCGTCGACGCGACATGGAATGGTGAATGTGCCCAAGGTGAATCGCCCGATCTGTCTCTTCTGCAGACGCGCGGCAGGCCCAGTTGAATGCTCCATGTGTTGCCAGTTGCTTGGAGCCGCGCCTTGATCTTGCGGCGCATTGAGGCCTTGCCTCTCTACTTCTCATTTGGCCACAAGCACCAGTGGCATGTCATGCAGCGTGGTGCAACGCTGTTGTACGCGAAGCTGTTCAGGACCATGCGTGCCGCCCTGGATCCTGACCCTGGGCGGCCCCAAGAGGCCCGACAACCGCAAACAACATGAGAGAAAGCATCCGAAGGCACCTCTTCTCCCGAAACCTCATGACCTCAGGCACTCCTGGACGCCGTCCAAGAATCGGGCCGAACGAAAGGGGGGCGTAGGGAAAGGGGGGGGGTTACGAAAGCTGCTTAGTGCAGCTGGTTTCGGCCCCGCCGCCGGGCCCGTTCCTCGATGCATGGGCGCCTCCCGGCGCTGGGAGGCGCTGGGGAAATCAGCTACAGACGTGCCAGGAACCCACCAAGATGGCCGAAGTTGGCTCGAAGCTGGCCCAAGACGGCCCAAGCGGCCTCCAAGAGGGCCTCCAGGAAAGCCAGAAAAGGCCAAAAACACTAGTTGTCCTTAGGTTTTTGAAGGATTTTTGGCATTTGCTTCTCTTCGGCCTTCCGACGGACCGAGACTGCCCAAGAGCCCCGTGAGATGATTCTCCACCCTGCCCTTTGCTATCCCCCCCTTTCGCCCCCCCCCCCCCCCCGACAAAAGCTGCGGTGGTCGTTGCGGGCACAAGCCCGGGGCGACTCCAGCGGAGCCGGTGGCGCGGCAGGGCAGGAGGGCCTCCCCGCGCGGCCCCGCGCATCTCAAGCAGTGGCGAGGCGTCCAGGCGTTCCTATAGCCCTACCAAGCAAGATTCCAAGAACCTTTTGTGGTTGCCACGACATGTCCTTAGGAACATTTCTGCTTGGGACCGTCTTGTTTGATCACATCGGGCTTATGCTCTGAGAACATCTGGTTTTGTTCTTAGAACACTTCTGGGCTCTAAGAACATTTCTGGTTGGGACTGTCTTGTTTTATCACGTCGGGGTTATGTTCTGAGAACATATGTTTTTGTTGTTCTTAGAACCCTTTTTGGGCGCTAAGAACATGTCGTGGTGGGGCTGCAGGAATGCTGGGCTGGTCGGTCCCCGCTCGAGTAGCCCACGCCTGGCGCGCCCGGGCCTCTCCCACCGGGCCGAGGCCGAGGCCCCATCTCCCTTGCAAAATGGGCTCCCCGGGGCTCGCGGAGGCGCTCGGGGCTCCCCGGCCACCACCGTGTCAAGGCTGAGCTGCACTTGTCCATGCCTCGCTCTTCCGGGGCTCTGCCGTGCTCCTGCTCGTTACTCCAGAATTCGTAATAGAGGGAGGGGGGTCTCACTTCGGGGGGGGGTCTCTTCCAGGCTATCTTGGAGGGCCTGGGGGGTCTGGGGACGATGTTTTGGAGGGTTCTCCCACGGGGGGGGGTCTGAAATGGCTTGTCTTGGAGGGTCCAGACCCCCTCCCTTTTATTACGAAATCTGGAGTAACATGTGTCACGTGTGCGGAGCTACGCTGTCAACGCCGCGCTTTCCGGTGGCTTTGCTGTGTTCCTGCTCGCAGCGCACACCGCCAGAGGCGGGGGAGAGCTTGAGAGATCCACCTACCAAAAAAAGGGTCAACGCAAACGGGGGTCAGTCGAGTATAGCCAGGACCCCAGGTAAGGGGACCCCGTTAGTAGTAGGGCCCTGGGGCCCCTAAATTGGCCAGGATCACTATGCCAGGTCTGCCGTAGTTGGTGTTTTTTCGGGTGACGGCAGTTCTGGTTACGGGGCGTGGGGGCGTCTCCCAGGACACATCACTAAACCAGGTCCCACTAAACCCAGTTCTGCCAACGCCCAAGTCAGCCAGGGCGCCGGATCTTGCAGGATCCTGCAGGGCCGGGGCCGCATTGACCCGGGTTTGGGTGCAGGGTCCTGCAAAACCCGACTGGCCCGGGTTGGATGGACCCGGGTCCGAAGTTCCCCGAGACGTCGTGATGTGAGCTCCGATGCCGCTTGCGTGCTGCCCCGTGCAGGGCCAGCTTCATCTGGATGTGTACCGGCTTGCGTCGCCTTGCCTCGATGCATCTAGCTTTAGCCCCCCGCAGGGCGATTGGAGAAGAGTCGTCAAGCCCGAGGCCACGTTGGCCAGCTCTGGCATGGTGGAACGCTCTTCCCAGCAGTTGAGGAGCTGGCAGTTTTAAGGCAGGACGTTGTTCCGTCTTAGGGTTATGATGTTCCAACCTACTTTAGCCTTGACCGCCACAAAAAGTTTCGAGCACCAAACAAGGACCCGAACTCGAGTCTTTTTCACGTGTCGGGCCCTGCGAGACACTCGTCCGACACTGTTCGACATTGTTTTGACACTCTTTCGACACTTTCTCTAGTGCTCGAAATTATTTCTGGGATGTGGTCCTTAAGTACGATGGGAGCAACGGGTTGCCTTGAAGCTCAAGTGGTGTTTCTTTCTAGCTGTTGTTTAGTTGATGGTTTCGCCGCAAACATCGGTGGACCGAAGTAGGGACCGAACGAGTGGGGACGATGTCCAGTGGCAGCCCCACGTCCATTTTGAAAAGCGAATACAAGAACGTCGTTTGCCCATCCGCAGTTGCTGTCGGCATCGGGCAGCGCTTGTTGCTGGGCATCGCCCCCATTCTTTCAGCACGTGCCCCTTCAGAACCAGGGCGTGCCAGCAACAGCGCTTGCATGTTCTGGATCTCATTGGAATTGATTTTGGAACTGGGATGTGGGTGCACGGCCGCCTTCCGCCGAGCTTCCGCCGGCTTCCGACAGCGGAGGCGGCCTCGTGTTACTTTCGCCGACCTTCCGCCGACCTTCCGCCGCCTTCCGCCGCGGAACAGATGACAGCTCCTTCGATCCTGGGAGGCATGGCCAATTTTTTGGAACGCCTCAGATATAGTCCTAGCTCGCAGTGCTCACAACTGTACGAGTCTTGTGCTCCACTGGGTGCCCAAGAATCGGTGGCAGATATGCCGTGGGTTCCTGCGGCGTTGGCGCGACGGCGACGCCAGCGGGCGCTCAAGGTTGAATTCTGCGACGCGGAGGGACCGAGGGACACGGTAACGCCACTGCACCCGACGGCATCCAACCTGGAACGACTGGGGCCGCGATCGATGGAAGGCTGATCGATCGACGCGGTGCCAAAGACCTTCGCGCGCGCGCCGACGCCGCGCGAACCTGCCGTGCCGACCCCTGGGGGCGGCCGCGGAGGAAGAGGAGGAGGAGGAGGAGGAGGAGGAGGAGGAGGAGGTGGAGGTGGAGGTGGAGGAGGAGGAGGAGGAGGAGGAGGAGGAGGAGGAGGAGGAGGAGGAGGGGGAGGAGGAGGAGAGGAGGAGGAGGAGGAGGAGGAGGAGGAGGAGGCCATGCGCCGGCGCGCCCAGCACGCCGCCGTGGGGGTCGGAGCTCGGGGGCCCAGGGCTCACCAAGCGCGTGCCACTATTCGCAAAGTGCCTGCTCGCAAACGGCCGCGAAAAAAAACATATGTTCGCTTCGATGAGATTTGTCGTAGATCCCCCGCGGCGGGTCCAGGCCATGTGCGAGTAGTTACTCTGCGAGCAGCGGAACGCGCTCGTCTAAGAACGTTGCACCCAGTAGGTGTCGTGTCGGTGCACACGTTGATGCACAGGAGGCCCAGTCATTCTAGGCCTCCCAGACGGGGTCGGAGCAGATGGGGTCGGAGGATCGCGCCGCATCGCCGATGCATCGCCGATGCATCGCTGATGTGGCTCGATGTGGAGCCCGATTTTCTCCACGCCGACAGCGCTGATGCATCGCCGACGTCGCCGATGCATCGCCGATGCATCGCCGATGTATTGCCGATGTATCGCCGGCGAGGCTGCTGGTCCTGGCGTGTTTATCTGGGCCTCGGCTGCGGTGGAGGTTTCTGAGAGTCTGCCCCTCCTCCTGTTCCCCACCCGTCGTCTGCGATTCGCAACGGTTGCTCGATGACTCTCGGCTTTTGTTGCGTAGCTTCGTTTATCGAGAACCTGCGCCCTGCCTCTGCGGAGGGGCTGTACATAGGACCGTCTTGCAGGTCGACCTGCACGCAAGCGATGCCTCCTACGCCCGTGGTGCACGAGCCCTCGCTGTGGCGCGAGTGGAGCCCCTGGAAGACCTGGGACGTGGGCCACCCATGCGGGCTGGGAGGCGGCCAAGCACTCCCTGTCTCGCAGCTGGCGGGCATGTGGGTCAACGTGGACTGCCCGAGAGAACGCTATACAGTCGAAGGCATGCGCGTGACCAGGGCGGACATGCGTGGGATGCAGAACTTCACCCTGCACTGGGACCCGTACTCGCAGCGCGTGCAGTGGGGCACGCAAGGCCGCCTGTGGCTGGAGTGGCTGTCGGACGACTTCGTTGCGTGGGTCCCCGACTCGCAGCACGCACGGGTCTGGCGCTGGAAGCGTGTCGCGCTGGGCCAGCGCCAGCCCTGCTGCCCAGGCGCCACGATCGGCGGCACTGCGGCGAGCGCCTTCCCTGGCTTCGCCACGGCGCCTGGGCCGCCACTGGCGCAGCCGGAGGGCCCACTCGGTGGCTTCGGGCCGCTCCAGCGCCGCCGGGCCAGCCGCGACACGGCGCCCTACGCGGCGCTGGCGCCGCCCAGGCCGTCGGCGAGGTGGCCCTCGGAGCGCGCCGGCCGCAGGGAGGGCCCCGGCGGCGGCCGCAGCGGCGGCCCCGAGGGGCACTCGGCGGGGGGGCGGCGCGGCCGGGGCACGCAGAGCGCGCCCCGGTCGCAGCGCGGCGGCAGCGGGTGGGGCCGCTCGCCGGGGGGCCAGCACCGCCACCGGCGCGGCGAGCACCACCCGCGCAGCGAGGACTGCCGGGAGCAGGACCGGCAGCAGCACCACCGCCGGCGCGGCGGCGGGCAGGGCAGCTCGGCGGGCTCCTGGAGGCTCCCCGCGGAGGCGGGCCAGGCGCTGGCGTGCGGCCTGACGCCGGTGGAGGTCTCGGATCTGCTCTCTCGGGAGATCACGCCCGACGACTACGAGATGCTCCTGAGGCTGGACAAGGACGTGGTGAAGAAGCCCGTCGCGAGCGCCGACAGCATCACCAGCTTGCCGGCTGTCAGCTTCTCTGACGCTCAGGGCGGCAGCTGCACGGTGTGCCTCGCAGGCTTCGAGGCGGGCGACGATCTCGTTGCGCTGCCATCGATGGGCCAATTTTCCACCACCGCTACCACAGATAGGACGTGGGCGAAGGATGGGGAGGTCCTCGTCCTCCTCCTCCTTCTCCTCCTCCTCCTCCTCCTCCTCCTCCTCCTCCTACCTATGGTAGTGTTGATGGAAAATCGGCCCATCAGCCATGCAGCCACCACTTCCACAGGGGCTGTATCGCCAGATGGCTCGCGGAGTGCCGGCGGACCTGCCCGCTCTGCTCCGCGGACTGCGACATCAGCAGCGACGAAATGTCTGCACGATCGTGATGCTTTACAGCGCGCGTTCCACTACTCGCAAATTGCCTACTCGCAAACGTCAAAAAGCATGTATTCCTCTATGTAGTGGATCGTAAATGGCCCGCGGTGGATCCAGGCCATTTGCGAGTAGTTACTTTGCGAGTAGCGGAACGCGCTTGTCTAATGCTGCTTCCCACTGCTGAAATGCAGACGTCTTGCTGTCATAATTCGCTAGCGCACAGCTTCTATCATGCGCCTGCCGTTTACCAGGGAAACATCATCTCCTGGATCATTCCCCGCACCATTCGGATGGCGGTCGCAATCTCAGTGACAAAGAGGTCGTCGTCTGGAGGTGCCCAGGGAGGGCGCAACCTCACCACGTGTGCATTTTTAAGTCGCAGCCAACTGAGTGCGCAAGTGTTGCCTTGCAGTCTCGTCAGCGCGCCCGGAAGGTCAGCATGAAGTTTGACCTTTCTGGGACATGCGGCGCGCGACAACAGACACCCGTGCGGATGCATGTCCCGACAGGGATAATTAGCACACGTGTGCAGTTCAAGCTCTTTCCCTGACGGTACAGCGGCAAGCATCGATGGCCTCTCCTGCACCCGAGTCGCAGCACTTGGGTGGCAACGGCCCGCTAGGCTGCCCCAACTTGCCCACACCTTCCTCCCGACCCAGTTGGCAGACCTTCGGGTCACGGCCCTGTTTTGCCAGACGCGCTGGCAATCGTTCTACCTCAGATTGGGTCGAGGATTGTACATATCGGCAGCGAGCGAGGGGGGGAAGGGAGAAGAAGAAGAAGAAGGCCTTCTGAGAAGGCGGCGGGGTTTCTCAGAAGCCTCCGGCCTTCTGAGAAGTGTTCTGTGTCTTCGGGGAAGGCTTAGACAACTTCTCGGAAGGCTCGGGGACTTCCAAGCCTTCTGAGAGGGCCCGCCCCTTCTCCTTCCCCCCCCCGGGCTCGCCGCCGAACATAGCAGGCCGTTCGCGGCGCCGCGCCAGGAGTTTGTACAAAGCGCGAGCGGCCTGGCAGGGCTGCTGTTTTCAAGGAGCGCAGAGGCTGCGGCGTGCGTCGAGCTCCCCTGTGCAGCCGGGGAGGGGGCTGCTCCTGACCCGCTGGCGGCCAGCCTGCGTCGCGGGGTGGGGCCTTAGGTTTGAGAGATGGAGAGAGGAAGAATCAGCAACGAAAAGGCGAGCACGAAGAAGACGAGTCGTACGGTCGGACCGAGGTATAAGATCTCTTGTGCATCTTGGGGGGGGGGGGTACCCTCGAGGATCTTATGGTCTGGGGTGTTTTGGCTGGCGGAGCGTCTCATGTTCTTGAAGGATGTTCTTCTGTACGAGGCCCGACCGTGGCCATACAAGATGAATGGCAGCGTGCAGAGGAGTAGTAGTAGAGAGACGACGCGTAAAGGCCATAAGACGAATGGGCAGATAACCCATGAGCGCCTTTGTGGAAGGGAGAAGGAGCCACCCCGACCTTGAAAACTGGCGCTTGATGACTCACCCTGTGCGTGAACCAGCAGCCTTGTCCATCTCTGTTCCTCCTTACTCCAGATTTCGTAATAAAAGGGAGGGGGTCTGGACCCTCCAAGACAAGCCATTTCAGACCTCCCCCGTGGGAGGACCCTCCAAAACATCGTCCCCAGACCCCCCAGGCCCTCCAAGATAGCCTGGAAGAGACCCCCCCCCCGAAATGAGAACCCCCTCCCTTTATTACGAAATCTGGAGTACTGATGGGCCTCGGCTGTGGGAATGCTCACAACGCGGGTGGCTCTTCGGCCTCTGGCCGTTGTCGGAACGGCCTTCGGACAACGGAGCGACCCTTTTCGGTCGCGTCGGAGCGGCCCGTGCCCGAGCGGTGGGCACCGCAGTTGCCTCTTGACGGAGAGGCCCCCCCCCTGGAACCCTCCCTGCCCGTGCAGGTCTGGCCCCCCCCCGAGCGGAGCTTCGAGGGAGAGTCGGCCCTGGCGACGAGGGCGCGCCCCATGGAGACCCACGGCGGCTCCCAGAGCAGCCTCAAGCCGTTGCCCCCGATCCTTCCCCCGTCCAGGCCCAGACTTGCCAGCCTCGAACGTGTCCCTATCCCCTGAGATTGACACGCCCAACGGCGATGACACTCTCAGGGACGCGCGCCCTCAACAAACATGAGGGAATCCCTGAGACTGGCATCGTGACAGGGGAGGTGCCCAGCATAGGGATAGGGATGTGTTCCAGGCTGGTCAGACAGACGGCCGGGCGCGCTCCGACCTCTCCGATGCGCGGGCCCACGCGCCCCTCGGAGCCCCCGCGCTGCCTGGGGCCGTCGGCTCCGTCTCCGACTCGTCTTGCTGGCGGCCCCGAGGCCCGAACGTCGCCTCCGGGGGCCGACTGACTCAGGAGGGAAGGAAACACACACAGACACAGTGAATCCTCGATTCCCCAGAAAAGATGGGGAAATTTGGGAAGTGGGGGGGAAGACGAAAAAACCCAGAAGAGATGGAAAACTATGGGGCATCCTTTTTTATTTGTGTGTATTTGTTTGTGTGTCCCAGGGCCCCTGCAATGACGACAGGCCCGCTGCCTCGATGCTTCCGAGGCGCCAGATGTCTGGGGAGGGGGGCGCAGGGGGAGGCTCGAATGCAACTCCTAACGCTTTCAATTCAGCGTCGGCGCTGGTATATGTTCGTGGTCGGAAATCGGCATCCTGCTTTTTTCCAGGTTGATTTCGTTGGTCTGGTTGGTTTAGCATCATGCGTTTACTGGTTTTCAGTCGGGTTT
>CAUYUJ010003895.1:71910-74701 GCA_963575745.1 Prorocentrum cordatum
TCCCACCTCCCCTGCTCCCACTCCTTCTCCCCCTCCTCCTCCTCCTCCTCCTCCTCCTCCTCCTCCTCCTTCCTCCTCCGTCTCCGTCTCCGTATCCGTTTCCTCCTCCTCCTCCTCCGTTTCCTCCGTTTTCTCCTCCTCCTCTTCCTCTTCCTCCTTTCCTTCCCCTCCTGCCTCCTGTGCTCCTCCTCTGCTTCTACTCCTCCACCTCCTCCTCCTCCTCCTCCTCTGCTTCTCGTCTTCCACCTCCTCTGCCCCCCCCCCTGCTTGCCAGAGCACGGAGCGCGCCAGCCGCTCGGACGCCGTCGGCCGCCCCGACGCCGAGGGCGGCGCGGTCGACGCCGGAGGAGGCGGGCGGGCGGGAGCCTCCGGCGTCCGGCGGGGCTGCCTGGTCCCGTCGTCGTCGGCTGCCGCCGTCGCGGCCTCGGCCACCGCCACCGCCGCGTCGTCGTCGTCGTCGTCGTCGTCGTCTTCTCCCGCTCCTGTACTTTGTCTCCACTCCTCCTTCGCCTCCTCCTCCTTCTCCGCCTCCTCCTCCTCCTCCGCCTCCTCCTCCTCCTCCTCCTCCTCCTCCTCCTCCACACCAGCTTCCCACGATGTATGATGTTTTCAATCTGGGCGTTTTTGTCCATAGGTTTTGGCTTCTGGATTAGGTTTTTTTTTGTGTTTTGTTATATATATAAAGATATGTATATATAGGTCTATAAGTTTCGCCAGCAACAATCTGTGTGTAGGGAGACATGCCCGACCTAAGGGTAGGGGGAGGGGGGGAGGCTTCTTAGAAACGCCCCTGCTTCTAGGGAGCCTTCCCCCCTCCCTTTCTACACTTTTGGGCGCGCCGCCTAGTAGTGACAAGTCACGGCGGGAGTCCTAGACCCCAATTGTCTGCGGCATTTTTCGGGCAAGATCGATGTATGAGTCGGGGCTGGACAGAACCCCCAACAGTGACACGTCGATTAGTGAATTGTCCGTTTTCGGTTCTCGAGAGGGCGCCGTGGCCGTTATTTTCCAGGCCTGCGCCCGCCAGGTTTGGGCCTCAGGTCGTTTTCACTAAACCGCGTTTTACTAAAGGGAGGTCTGTCCATCCCCGAATGAGGGTTATAGCAACTGGGTGAACCGGCACGTTGTGGAATTGCGGCGCCCGTGTCTCGGGGGAGCACGCCTCACGAGCTCCTCCTCCTCCTCCTCCTCCTCCTCCTCCTCCTCCTCCGCCTCCTCCTCCTCCTCCTCTTCCTCCTCCTGCCCCAGAGGCTCCAGAACGGCGCGACAAGCTGGAGGTGTCCACCTCGGGCGATCGGATCCCCTTTCCGGCAGCGCCCGGCCCCTGGACCTCCCGGGCGTCGGCGGCGCTGCGTCCATATAGCGGCTCGGACAGGGAGAGGCCCATGGCGCGTGCGCGCGGCGGAACAAAAAAGCACGTCGGGGGGCCTTTTGCCAGGCGTCGGGCCTCCGGGCGTCGTCGCCGGGCCCCGGGCCGTGAACAGGCCTGGCATCGCTCGGACGTGTGCCTTTTTCCCTTCGGCGAGGAACATCGAGGAGCAGCCTTGACCATGTGGCGAAAAAGCCACGCACGAAACCAAGAAAAACACAGGGAATGGATGTCCGAGCGATGGCGAGCAGGCGACCCGCGAGGAAGAACCGGCCCCCTTGGCAGAGAGAGGCGGAGTTTCGGGGGACCCCAGGCAGGACATCCCATGTCTGGGTAGGCGGAAGTCGGGCATGCCCCTCTGCAGGAGGAGTGTTCAAGCATGCTCAACTGGGGGCGGTCTTTCGTGCTCTTTTGGCCACTGCTTGCTTTCTGTTTGTCCTTAGTTGCATGCTTCTCTCAAAAAACGCCTGTAGGAGAGGAGGAGGAGGAGGAGGAGGAGGAGGGGGAGGAAAGGAGGAGAAGGAGGAGGAGAAGGAGGGGAGGAGGAGGAGGGAGTAAGGAGGAGAGGGAAGAGGAGGAGGGGAGGGGGAGGAGGAGGAGAAGGAGAGGGGATGATGGGGAGGAGGAGGAGGAGGAGGAGGAGGAGGAGGAGGAGGAGGAGGAGGAGGAGAGTATGCCTCCCAGCTCGGGCCGAAGCAGGTGGGCCCCGAGGGGCGCGCCGCGCCGCCGAGTCCTCGGCGCTGCGGGGGGCGACGTGGAGCCCGACCTTCGGAGGCGACGCTGGGGGCGAAGATATCGCCCAGGGGCGGGCATCACGCGCAGTCGCCCCCAGTTACCAGTTTGAAACATATCCCTAGCCCTATCTTTGACATCATCTCACCTCGATGCCGATCTTAAGGATCCCCTCCGTTTCTGAGGGCCTGTCCCTGAGATTGTCCTCGCTTTTTGCTCGCCCATCTTAGGGATAGGGACACGTTCGAGGCTGGTTACCCGGAGCCTCGCCGAGGGCATGGACCACCGGCGCCCCTGGATGCCATGCATCTCGCCCTCCACTGGGCTGTTCGCCCCCTCGTCGCCCCCGTCCACGCCGACGCATCGCCAACGCCTCGCCGACGCCTCGCCGACGGCATCGGCGGCCCCCCGCTGACCCCCATCGCCTCGGATTCCCTGCGGGAGGCCTGCGGAAAGGACAGGGGCCGAGATGGCCCCCGCTGAAGAGCCGATCCCTGGGCGAGGTCGGGGGCCCAGGGGCCCGCGCGTGGAAGGCGTCGGGGCGCCAGATTGAAGTCGGGCGTGTCCCTCTACAGGGGGAATCACAAGAAATAGCGAAAATTCGTATGGGGATTTGTTTGGGGAGTTTTTTTTTTTTTTTTTTTTTTTTTTTTTTTTTTTTTTTTTTTTTTTTTTTTTTTTTTTTTTTTT